>JARQZK010002926.1:142500-207500 GCA_030704885.1 Cynegetis impunctata | reverse complement strand
ATATATATATATATATTATATATATATATATATATATAATATATATATATATATATTCATTTGGATTGGTTTTGTATCTGTATATTATAGATTGTTGGGATTTTTTCGTGGTATAACAGATATTAAATGACTAATAAAATTGGACTTAATTTACTCGACGTTTCGGCTCTATTTTTGGAGCCTTTTACAAGAGTTTCATCAAGAGTCTGTCTCTGTATATATATATATATATATATATATATATGTATACATATATATATATATATATATATATATATATATATGTATACATATATATATATATATATATATATGTATACATATATATATATATATATATATATATATATATGTATACATATATATATATATATATATATATACATATATATATATTATATATATATATATATATATATATATATTTATTCGAATTGTTGTTGCCTGTGATTTATTTTTAATCTCTTGATAATTATTAGCAATAACAGGCTGGTTGAATCTTAAAAAACTCGATTTAATTAATAAATTGACGTTTCACTATGACATTCATAGTTATTCAAAACTTTGAACAAAATTGAAAATTCTTTGACATTTATTGACTTGATAAAATTGAATAGATAAGATTGATCTGTCTTGTTAAAATTTCTTTCAGTCTAATATTAACATTCAAAATTGTTTCATTAGAAGGCAAGGGAAACTACAGAAACTTTTACCTATGTAATGTTCGAAAATAATAATAATAGGGTACTATTTATTTAACAGAAAGAAATTAGTCACGGGAAAATATTAAAAAAGTAGAGCAGAAATATCGGTATAGAACGTTTATATGGAAGCAGCCGTTGACACGTGTTTCGGACTCTTTGGTCCTCATCAGAACGGCGTAGCTAAGTATTGGATTGAAAATTTGGAGATGAAAATAGTTTAATAAATAAAATCCTCTGTTATGGAAGAAAATCACTTATTTGTGGTTTATTGTTTGAACTCTCCGGTATGGGAGATTTGGTCAAACTTTGCCACGGAGGCGATTAATTCCATCCGAGAGATCTTAGAAAGAGTAAATTGATATTAAAAAAGAAAATTAGTTTTGAGAAAATATTAAACAAGTAAAGCAAAAATTATCGGTATAGTTCGTTTATATGGAAGTAGCCGTTTCTAATGAAATTAAACGTCAATTTATTAATTAAATCGAGTTTTTTAAGATTCAACCAGCCTGTTATTGCTAATAATTATCAAGAGATTATATATATATATATATATATATATACATATACATATATATATATATATATATATATATATATATATATATATATATATATATTTCGAGTTGTTACTTAATTCTCAAAAGTATTACAGTACCTACACAATAGATTTTTATGAATTTAGAGGAAAACTTGACAATCCGCAACATACGATATGTAGACATATCAATACTGGTAAAAGTATATCCTTAAAAAAATTTTATTTTTCTTTCGTTTTCAATTTATAATATCTTACGTTCTTAGTAATATCTCTACTTTTTTGTTGGATTGTTAACCCTTTCTCAAAAGTCAAAAAAATTATGAAACAACCAGTTCCAATGGAAAAACTTTTAATTGGAAAATAGTAGAGGTCGGACGCATTGAATAAATAATTTTTGATTTTAGAGGAACTGTTCCGAAAATGTAGAGAATTCTCCAAAGAATTTAGCCCCATATACAGGTTCTCACTCTTACATATAGATATCGTTAATATGGTAAATGCCCCAGATATTGAGGTGAGTAAAGCCGAATAGAGGACAAATATTATTATATCAAGTTTCTTTTATTTCAGCAAGTGTTATCTAGTCACAATCATCTCACAAAAAGTAAAACGTATAATTTTTTACAAGGATGGCTTGGTACAGGACTCCTTACCAGTTCTGGTTTGTAATAGCCAATTATTCATATACGATTTTGTTTATTCAAACCTTAATTTTAATTTACGTACAATGTGAAAGGAATGAAAAATGAAACAGATAACAATTAAGTAATAGTCAAATATTCATTTTCTAATTTTTAGGTGAAAAGTGGCAAGCACGTAGAAAGCTACTGACTCCAACATTTCATTTCAAAATTCTTGAAGATTTTCTACTCGTTTTTAACGAGGAAACAAGCAAGTTAGTCGAGAAATTGACTCAAAATCTGGACGATTCTGGAATAGATGTCGCACCTTTAATAAGTCATTTTGCTCTGCATATTGTCGGAGGTGAGTATTTGTTTAAAAAGTCGTATTTTATCTTATAAAATAAATACTATTTCAGTTTAAAAAAAAGGAAAGCAGTCAGGTGCGGCATTATTTTTCCCATTCGTTTTAGACCTCCTAGACAACGATTTTCGAAAAATGTTTCGTATCATATATATATATATATATATATATATATATATATATATATATATATATATATATATATATCAGTGGCGGCTCGTGAGGTTTTGGTTTGAGGAGGCTACAAGAGGTGTTAAAAAATACACCATAGGCGAAAATTTTTAGGATTTCAAGGTCAACCGCCTTATAATTTAAAGAAAATCAAAGTAAAACAAGCACCCTACGCTATTAATTTGTTTTTACTTTCGAGTGTCTACCTTGAGACCTACAACTCCTATTTACAATATTCACAAAAACTCTTCTCAGCCAATTAATCAATTCATCTATTCATCAAATTTTTTTTTCTTTCACAAAATAGGTACCTACCTACCTACTTAACGAATTTGTTAACAGCTGGTGAGAGCAAATAAAAAGATATTAAATATTTTTGAAGATTAGCGGTGTTCTGCGATCTTTAACGTTAGCAAAATGATCTATAATATCCTCATAAAATTTTTTGTCTTTCGCCAAAAGTTTAACCAATTCCTTTTCAATAGACAACAAACTAATTTTTTTCAAACGATCCTGGCTCATTGAATTTCGTAAATAAGTTTTAATTCTCTTAAGAGTGGAAAACGAGCGCTCTACGGAAGCCGATGTCACCGGGATATAAATAATTAGACATAAGAGTTTATAAACTTGGGGTAAATCTTGATTCTAATCATTATCAAAAAGGTATTTAATAGTGATTTTCATTTTGCCCCAAAATTTCATTGTCATTATAAACAACACAGAGTTCACTTTTTATGGCCACCTTATCAAAAAAAGTGTATTTTTGACATAATTTTTCCAAAAGGTTATCTGGAAAATTAGCCGAAAATCCGGTTAACAAAGTTTTATTGAGTAAGTCGAAGAAATGCAGTTCTTTCAAATCAGAGAACCTTATTTCTATTTGACCCCTAATAGTATCCAAAATTTCATAAAATATTTGCTTATAGTGAAGCTCCATATCTGCGTATGGGCTAAATTGAGTCGTATCATCAGTAGTTTGAAATACAGAAAATAGTTTTTCAAAATAAACTTCTGCACGAAATTCTGAAAGTTTTTCCAAAAGAAACTTGAGCCGATTTCGTGAGTAAATTACATCTGAAAACTTGTGCTGTAAGATTTGAAAAACTATTTCTGTTTGTTCAAAAATTAATTTAAAGATGTTTAAAAAATATATAAATTCCTTATCTTGTAAGTAAGATATTAATCCACGTGCTGTATTTAAAGTTACTTTATCGGTGAAAAATTCCTCACTTTCAACTAGGTATAGAATTAAATCCTCAAATCCTAAGCGGCCCCAAACAGAGACATTTTCACTAGTAAAAAGTAAACACTTCCAACAAAATAATTTATTTTTTACCTGTGATCCGGTTAGGCAAGGATGTCTCTCATAATTCCTTGTATTAAAACCGCGGTTTCGTTGTCTGTTACGCTGCACCAAATTGTTTAGTTCAGGGGTAGGTCGCAATGTTTTTATCAAAACTTTATCCTCATAACTTAGTGCACTAAAGTTATGGGATAACAAATATTCCACTAAGTCACCATTGAAATTTTTGAAATTAACTTCAGTAACCAAACTCATTTTAAAACAATACGCGAGCAATATAAGTAAACACGCTGCTGTTTAAGGCCATTAGTAACTACGATCACACTACGATTAAATTAATTTCCAACGAATTCACTCGATGTCACGCGAAATTCTATAGTTGTGATTGGTCGACATTGTATGAGACTGGGTTTCGATCGGTGTTGCCATTTACATGTGTTTTGCTTTTCCATTGCAATGAAATATTAATTCGGAGTATTTGCACCGTTGTTTGCTTTTCTGTGGCAGGCATAATGAACGTTGAGAATATACCTTTCCATGCCTTCGCAGCGTTGCCACAAATCTTGAAATGAATGAAATACAGTAAATATAAATACCTTCTATCGTAATTAATAAATTATATTATATAATGTAGGTTGAAAGGAAGGTAGGTGCATAAAATAATATGATTTTGATTTATATGAATATGCTGAATGCTGACTATTCACTATAATATATTAGTGATACACGGAATATTATTGAGGGGGCTTAGCCT
The DNA here is from genome assembly GCA_030704885.1 of Cynegetis impunctata. NCBI lineage: Eukaryota > Metazoa > Arthropoda > Insecta > Coleoptera > Coccinellidae > Cynegetis > Cynegetis impunctata. Next base: position 203,046 of record JARQZK010002926.1, on the reverse strand, counting down.
CCTTAGCCTCCTTTGACTAACCGCCTCTGATATATATATATATATATATATATATATATATATATATATATATATATATATATATATATATATATATATATATATTCATATAACTGAGATTGAATTTTCGCACATCACTTGATGAAACATCATAAAGAATAAAGTATAAACCATAAAATAAAACACACTTGGCTCATGTTTCACTATATAGAAATATTTAGATACTGTATTTAGCAGTAAAAAATAGTCGACTTGTTTCGAGTTATGAACTCATCAAGAATGACTACATAAGAGTATCACATCTTAATTTATAAAACAGACAAAAGCAAAGGTGATACCTGAGAATCAATTTGTTTGTTTACAAGGGGTAATTTACTATTATGGGCTCATTGGGAAAAAACGAATAAAGAATCTGTTGCATTCAATATACCCCACGCAAACTATTAATGAAGAACAAAAATACTTCCCAATAAATTATGTGCCGTATTTGAGTAGCAAAATTTGTAACAGACTATCGAAAAATAACGTTAAAACAATTTGAAGAAACAAAAGAAACTTGAAGTCATTCTTGTTCAATAATAAAGAAAAATCTAACATCGGAGAAAACAGTGGTGTTTACAAAATATTTTGCGACGAATGTCCTGCTTTCTATATTGGACAAACTGGAAGGAATATAAACATTCCTGTTGAAGAACGTAAAGAGTCAGGAGGCTCCGTGGCTGAGCGGTATAGGTAACGCTATGCCGTCTTCGTTGACGGAGTTGGTGGGTTCGATTCCCACCATTTCCTGGGTGTTTGTATCCGTCCGGATTTAAGTGGTTCCCCTCATTTAGTTAATTGATGGCTAAATGTCTAAGTTGACGAAGCCAAAATTGTACGGAGGTCGGGCGCGTGTGAGAGGGCGCACGCCCCACCTCTTTTTAAAAAAAAAAAAAAAAAAAAACGTAAAGAGTCAATTTTACAAAATAAAAATACCACTAGCTTCTCCGAACATTGTATAAAATTTAATCATTTCCTGGATTTCAACAACACCCAATTGTTACATTTAGGTAACAAAGAAAAGCGCCTTGACCTTCTTGAATTTCTCGATATAAGTTCCACCCATAATAGTAAATTACCCCTTGTAAACGAACAAATTGATTTTCAGGTATCACCTTTGCTTTTGTCTGTTTCATAAAATAAGATGTAATACTCTCCTGTAGTCAGTGTTGATAATGAGTTCATCGAAACATGTCGACTATTCTTTACTGCTAAATACAGTATCTAAATATTTTTATATATTGAAACATGGGCCAAGTGTATTTTATTTTAAAGTTTATACTTTATTATATATATATATATATATATATATATATAATTATATACCTATATATATATATATATATATATATATATATATATAAGATATATATATACAGGGTGTCCCACCGGGAAAGAACGCGATCTGTATATGGAAAACTACACATTGGAAAATTTTGAAAATTTGACAGTATACTAATGTCGATAGGGGCAACTCGACTAAAATATTTTCAAGATGGTAGCACTTCCGGTTATACCGGAAGTAGATACCAACTTGCTTATTTTAAATTGGATACCCTATATATTAATACATTTTTGGATTTTACGCAAGATTTTAGGCAGATTTTATGTATAATGTCCTATACCTAAGTCTAAGCGTTTTTGACATATTTAGGTTTGTATGTCAAAAATGACGATTGCAAGCCCTAATATAATTATCAATTGTTTCTATAAGGATTCCCGTATTACTTACTTTGGGATGGATTCCTTGTTGAAAAAGACTTGCTTCAATAGATTTCGTATAGTATTTGGATAACTAATTATACAGGGTGTTCGAAACATAAGATCTAAAATGAGATTGAGAAAACTGACAAAAATCAATTTTATCAAATGGAAACCCCCCATTTTTCCTATTTTGTAGTATTTAGCATTTAAAAAGAAGGTAACTTTGTGTAAAGTTATCTATACCTAAAATTTGAAGTTTTCGAAATATTGCCAATTTAATATTTTTATATGGCGATTTTGCATTTAATCGTTAAACAATTAGATCTAGGATAGCTACGATCGTATTTGACATTTCAAATCATCGTAATGGCACTCCGGTTGAATTATACAAACGAAGATTATTTAAACTTATTTATTATTTATGGACAATGTGATAATTTATTTCAAGAACATGTGATACATGTGCGACCCGATATCCTCATAAACAAAAACCATCACCAAATACTGTTGAACGAATTATAGAAAACTTCAAGAATTTTGGATCCGTAAAGGCATAAGTGTACAAAAAGAAACCAGTTGTTAACAATGAAAATATTGAAATAACAATTTAGGGATATTTTGAAGCATATCCAACAAAATCTTCAAGGCAGATAGCATTAGAATCAGACTTATCTAAATCGTCAGTTCTAAGAATTTTACGATAACACAAATATCATCCCTATGCTATCCATATTTTCATTAGTGCAGCATTAAAATGAAAATGATTTAGATAAGCCTTCAAAATAATTTTCGTTTGTATAATTTAATTGGGGTGCCATTACGATGATTTGAAATGTCAAATACGATCGTGGCTATCCTAGATCTAATTGTTTAACGATTAAATGCAAAATCGCCATATAAAAATATTAAATTGGCAATATTTCGAAAACTTCAAATTTTAGGTATAGATAACTTTATACAAAGTTACCTTCTTTTTAAATGCTAAATACTACAAAATAAGAAAAATGGGGGATTTTCATTTGAAAAAAGTGATTTTTGTCAGTTTTCTCAATATCATTTTAGATCTTATTTTTCGAACACCCTGTATGATTAGTTATCCAAATACTATACAAAATATATTAAAGCAAGTCTTTTTCAACTAGGAATCCACCCCAAAGTAAGAAATACGGTAATCCTTATAGGAACAATTGATAATTATATTAGGGCTTGCAATCGTCATTTTTGTCATAAAAACCTAAATATGTCAAAAACGCTTAGACTTAGGTATAGGACATTATACATAAAATCTGCCTAGAATCTTTCGTAGAATCTAACAATGTATTAATATATTGGGTATCCAATTTAAAATAAGCAAGTAGGTATTTACTTCCGGTATAACCGGAAGTGTCACCACCTTGAGAATATTCAGGTCAAGTTGTCCCTATCAACATTAGTATACTGCCAAATTTTCAAAAGCTTCCTATGTGTAGTTTTCCATATACAGATGGCGTTCTTTCCCGGTGGGACACCCTGTATATATATATATATATATATATATATATATATATATATATATATATATATATATATATATTTTACCAACACATTGTATGACTTATCTAAAATCGAGGTTGTGCTGCAAGATGTTAAGTGTATATTTGTGTGACAATAATGAGGACTTCGGGAATATCCCGAATTGTTTCAGATATATTCACATGTAATTGTGTGTTCTAGAATGTTGTAGAACTAGAAATTTCGATCGTTGAAAGTATACAAGCCGAAGCTCATTGCTTTTATGTCAGTCAAGTCTCAGTTATGGCTAATAGATCATTAACAAAAAAAGTGTCAAACTGATACTATTACTATTGAGCGTGCGATATATTTCGACCCTGGCAACGTTGAGTTTCATCGCTATTTAATGAAACATGATTCGAACTTTGTTTCAATAAACGATAACATAGATTTGATATAGCAAATTCTCATAAAATATTTATGACAGCGGTGGGATTCGAACCCACGCCCTTTCGGACTGGTGCCTAAAACCAGCGCCTTAGACCGCTCGGCCACGCTGCCTATATTTAGTAGGAGTTCATTCATTACATAGGTACACACTAGGTTCCAAATCATGTCAGTCTTCTTAGAGTATACATAATAGCTATTTGCATTACTAGGGAGGAAAGTGCCACTTTTCCTCTCGTAGGATATAGGTAAGTAAACATCCAGAGTGGAAAAGGCACTTTACTCCCGTTAATGCATATGATTTTGCCTTCTACCCTAAATTGAACCTTTTTTGCAACTTTATTTACAGCACAAATGACGAATTTATCTTTAATTTCACTGTCAGTCTGCCACGACGTCCTACATATTCAAAATGAGAGGGAGGAAAACTACTATTCCTCCCTAGCGAGGGAAATACAACTTTCCTCCCTGATGTGAGGGAGGAAAGTGAGTACTGTCTGTAGGGGTATAAGGAAATAATAATTTTCCTCATTTACAGAAACCGCCATGGGCTGGGACTGGGTAGATGAAGGTGTTCTAATTGATTATCGAAAGAATATAAAGAGAATTGGACAGATCATCTTGGAAAGAGTGAGGAATATCTGGTATAGGATCGATATTTTCTATAGATGGACAAATTTGGCGCACGAAGAAAAAAGGGTTATCTTGGGTCTTCATCGTTTTTCCAATACGATCATACGAAGAAGGAAGCAGAGGAAAGGTAGCGTGATAGAAAGAACAAGACTGGCCCTGCTGGATCTCTTGCTGAAATACAGGGAGGAAGGAACGGATATTTCGTACGAAGACATAAGGCAAGAAGTGGACACGTTTCTGTTCGAGGTAAAAAAGTAATTGATAGAGTCAAATGAAAAATTAGAAGAATGCCGAAGCATCCAACTGGATTTCGTGAAAAGACTTCCCAAAAAATAATTATCTTGTATGAACGTTATCTACAGGAAATTTTTTTTCTATTGCCAATATTGGAGGTAATGTTCAGCATTTTGAAAATGGGACACTGTATATATATATATATATATATATATATATATATATTATATATATATATATATATATATATATATATATATATATATTATATATATATATATAATATATATATATATATATATATATATATATATATATATATATATATATATATATATATATATATATATATATATATATATATATATATATATATATATATATATATATATATATATATATATATATATATATATTTGTGATTAGGACAACGAAATAAGGATTTTTATTTCTATTTCAGGGTCATGATACTACTTCCGTTGCCTTCACCATGTTTCTGTTATTGCTTGCTAATCATCCACTTATCCAGGTAAGGTAACATATTATCACTAATCCGGTCAAATTTGGTCGAAAACTTACAAATATTCGGAAAAAACTTTCATTCAAGGTCTAAGTTCGCAAAATTGGGATTTTTTAATTTTTCAGTCAAACGGCCAGTTTCATCAAAAAAATATATCAGTCAAAAATTGTAGATCATAAAATTATCTATAAAAATTGTTTCTGCATTTTTTCCTTAAGAATAGCCGTTTCTGAGATATAGTGATTCTAAAAGTTGAAAAAGTGGTGTTCTCCGTAATATATACAAGTTTCCATACCACCTGTGAGGTTATATATATATATATATATATATATATATATATATATATATATAAATATATATATATATATATATCTATATATATATATATATTTATATATATATATATATATATATATATATATATATATATATATGATGCTCTTTTTTAACGTGGTTTCCCATGTAGGCCTACTTCACGACCTAATTATCTACTGGAACTTCAAGTGTTGTATTTTCGTTATTCTCATTATCCTTTTTTTATTCATTCTCCTTATTTTTTTTTCTGCTTCTTCTTGTTTCTGCTGGTACAAGTGAATTGAGACAGCGACGTATCAATAATCTTGTCGCCGGTTTAAGAATCCTCTTCTGAAGGAGATTCAACATTGGAACAGGGCTGACTTTGAGAACTATATGCTGCTAAACAAAACAATCCGACTTATTTGCAGTCACATTTAGAAGTACATCCCTTTTAGCAGTTGCAAAACGTAGCATTTAGGAGCTCTGCTGGTGCAGGTGGAAGTAAAGTAAGGATTTGTTCCGACTTATTGTTAGGTAACTTCCAACCCAAGTCTTCTGGGTTGGTTGATTACCTTACCAAGCCACACATGAACTTGATAATGTACACGATAAAAATGTTGATGAGCAGAAGCAGAGGATGGGGAAGACAAGATAGTTGCACTCGTTTCTTGTTATGAGTCTGTTTTACAAAAGATTTTTAGCGAAACTTATCTAATCGAATTTTTTTTGGGATTTCATATATAGAAAGAAGGAAGTGAATTCCGTTGGTCATTAAAAGTTCTGGACTAGAGTTAATTTCTTCGGAAATTTTAGCACAATCAACAAGTTTTGTCGTATACTCCGCCAGTAATTGCATGCAAAAATAGGATGTGTTTTAGACATTTTGATTAGGCGGTTAAACTTCTGCCCGCTGCTGTATCTTCCCAGGTTTCAAAATGTAAATAATTTTTTCGGTTGAAGCGTCATTATTTTCTTGTTTGACTACAATATTTTCAGCGTTAATTTTTTTTTCAACATTATAATGAAATGAGACTTTTTGTGAGTATTAACAAGAAACTGTTATTGTCTTGTTGGAAGTGTCATGAATTTATGCAAAGTGACATCAGAGTATGAAGATATTTTTGTAGTTCTGTGGATTCAAAAAATTTTGTTTTTCAAGGCTAGTTTTTCTTTTGACTTTTTATTCTTAGTTATTTTATATATTCATATAATTTATATGTATAAGTAACACAGATCAATATTTTAACTTATATTGCATGTTCTGTAAGTATCGGTGTACAGAGAACACGACTTTTTCAACTTTTAGAATCGCTATATCTCAAAAATGCCATTTCTTAGGGAAAAAGTTCAGGAACAATATTTATAGACAATTTGCACACGTGGTATAGATGGAGATTTTGCACAATTTGTTCATGTTAAAACTCAACATTTGTATAATATTCACCTTGTTGAGAATTATTTTAAACATGAATGTCTATTTTTACAGGACTATATTATATTTTTAACTTTTAACTACACGAAGTATTGGTTAAAATTTCATCATATTTCAAAATAATTCCAACAACTCTGTGATTTTTCAATACTTTGTGTATTGTCTCTGTCTGTGTACATGTCAATTCTAAACATATTCAGAATTTGATTTAAAAATAAGTTCTTGTAAAAAATTGAAAGTAACAGAGAACATTTTTCTATACCACTATTCTTCATCTAAAAGAAAAATATCACAACGTTTAAATGGATTTAAAAAATCTTATCTAGCTTCTTTAGTTCTGGAGTTATACAGGAAAAATCGAAAGTTTCGAAATTCTTGTCTTGCCTATATGTATTTATTTTTTTTTTAAAATTTTTACTTTGCCATTGCAACTTTTTGTAGGCTATCCTAATATCTGAATAAAAATTATATATAGGGTATCGTATAAATTGAGCCACCCTCAACTTTTAATATTCAAATACAGACCTGTATTCTTTATTGCATTCTTTTGAATACCAAGAGTCATGTTTCATATTGTCGTAGTATTTCCATCTGAATTACAGAGTGTTTTGGAAATATTGTACTATTATCAGTAAAATTTCAACAATTTTTTAAAAATTTCAGCTGTAATTTGAAAAAAATATCATAGAATGCCTCGTATTAGTTCAATATTTCCAAAACCCTTGTGTGATTTAGATAAAAATAAAACGTCAATATGAAGCATGACTCTTGGCATTTGAAAAAATGCAATAAAAAACACAGGTCCGTATTTGAAAATGAAAAGTTGAGGGTGGCCCAATGTGTACGATACCCTATATATACATTCTATTCAGATATTTTGAAAGGCTACAAAAAGTTGCCATTGAAATATTATAATTTCTACTATCTTTTTTTTCATCTTCTACATTTCTGTTTCACTTCTTCTACATCCAACTAGGAAACTGTAGTGAAAGAAATTGAGGAAGTCCTTGGAAAAAAAGCACGACCAATTACGAGTGAAGATTTACCAAAACTACAATATCTAGAGTGCTGCATCAAAGAAACACTCAGATTATATCCAAGTGTGCCTTCCATAGGAAGAATAGCAGGAGAAAATTATATAACATCTACAGGTTTCAAGATTCCCAAAGAAACATTTATGCTGATACATATTTACGATCTGCACAGAGATGCCTCGGTTTTTCCTGATCCGGAAAAGTTTGACCCCGATAGGTTTAGACCAGAAAATTGTTCTAAGAGACATCCGTTTTCTTATATTCCCTTCAGTGGTGGGCCCAGGAACTGCATTGGTGAGTACATTAATGCAAATATATATATATATATATATATATATATATATATATATATATATATATATATATATATATAAATATATATATATATATATATAATATATATATATATATTGTATATATACCGGGTGTCCACGAAGGTGGGCTCGCCCCATAACTTTTTCGTTTTTCAGAGATAATATATTCTAAAAATTTATATATATATATATATATATATATATATATATATTACTAATATATACTTATATATTTATATACTACCTACTAACAATCAAATGCATGAAAAACATACTAGTCGACCATGGCTCAATTTCATACATTACATAAAGTGAACAAGGAAAATTCTTTAATAATTTTAAAAAATTATCAAACAACTTTCCAAGGAAGCTGGTTATACATATTCAGCAACGCAAAATCTGCATTCACAATCGAACGGTGAATTATAGAAATTGTCAAGTCACCCCGACTCAAAATCTGCATACAGCTGTTTCGATCTTATTAGATCTCATCAGTGCAGCTTATTTGACTCGGAGTGAATTCACTCCGAGTATATCGATTGTGAATGCAGATTTTGCGTTGCTGAATACGTATAACCAGCTTCCTTGGAAAGTTGTTTGATAATTTTTTAAAATTATTAAAGAATTTTCCTTGTTCACTTTATGTAATATATATATATATATATATATATATATATATATATATACTATACATAAATATATAATATATATATATACATATATATATATATATATATATATATATATATATATATATTATATATATAATATATATACTTACAGGGTGAGTCATTGATATGGGAAAGCTTGATTGCAGCTACACCGTTAATGATATCGAAACGAACCAAACAACGGTTCTGCAAATGGGAGGTCAGAGTGCAGTTCGTAAAATTATTTTGCCCTTTACAGGGTGTACCATTTTTTACGGAGCAATTTTTAAGATACTTTTTTTAAATGGCACTATATATATTTCTACACATATTTGAAATTTGTCCTTCATTGAGATTTGTAAATTCGTTTAAGTTTTTGCAAATCGCTTCAGCCGTTCAGAAGTCTATTCAATTTTTTCTGAAAATTAAATGTCTTTGCAGGCATTTCTTTAAAAAAAAATCGCAGGGCACTTGTTTTTTTGAATATTCAAGTGTTATTTGGGCCTGTATCTAAGTAATTGTTCTGGGTATCTTTTGACGGAGAGAGATAATCTATTTTAATTGTGACATTACCTTACTGTGACACATTGATTTTGGTACACTTTGAAAGGCCATATCTTGATTTTTTCAAATGGCACTCTATTTATTTGATTACTTAGTCGCATTGAACATGTCATTCTTCATCTTTTTTATATTCACGTTTTTTTCCAAAAGTTGATGGTTTAGAAGATAATTCACATTTTCAAAAAAATCAACACATTTTTTCATCTTTGAAACGAGTGACATGAAAAACAATAAATTCTGATAACAGACTTTCACTTGTTCATTGTTGTTATCCATGGCCTTCTATTGATTTATGCATTCAATTTCAGAAAATTGTCTTTCATTTGCGCGTTTCTGAGAAAAAGTTTATAGTATCATATATTTTTGAAAAGGTAAAAAAAAGACAAATTTTATAGTCTATAAATATACAGGGTATTCCATTTAAGAAAACATAAGTTTGCTTTATAACTCAAAAATAGTAAACATGTAACGAAAATTATCTACACCGATGCATTCTACGGAAAAAAATCTATAAGGATGTTATTTTACATTTTCGATAAGATGAAGGATAACGGCGATACGACGGGGATCCCAAAATGCAACATTTTCAAAAATGCCCTGTATCTTAAAAACTAAAAGAGTTATTAAAATTATGTTGACGGCATCTTCAGTTTTTCGAAAAAGTAGCACAGTGTCGCGAAAACCGCAACCCTCTATCTTCAAAAATAACGGAGATACCATTCAAAAGTACCCAAAATGGGACATCCTGTACTAAGCTTCTATAATTTGATTCGGGTAATTTCTCATCAAACTTTGAAATTGACGCCCGCATCAGTTACGTTGACGTCTGTTATCAGAATTTATTGTTTTTCATGTCACTCGTTTAAAAGATGAAATAATGTGTTGATTTTTTTTGAAAATGTGGAATATCTTCTAAACCATCAACTTTTGGAAAAAAACATAAATATTGAAAAGATGAAGAATGACATGTTCAATGCGACTAAGTAATCAAATAAATAGAGTGCCATCTGAAAAAATCAAGATATGGCCTTTCAAAGTGTACCAAAATCAATGTGTGACAGTAAGATAATGTCACAATTAAAATAGATTATCTCTCCGTCAAAAGATACCCAGAACAATTACTTAGGTACAGCCCAAATAACAACTTGATATTCAAAAAAACAAGTGCCCTGCGATTTTTTAAAAAAATGCCTGCAAAGGCATTAATTTTCAGAAAAAATTGAATAACTTCTGAACGGCTGAAGCGATTTGCAAAAACTTAACGAATTTACAAATCTCAATGAAGGACAAATTCAAATGTGTGTAGAAATATATATAGTGCCATTTAAAAAAAGTATCTTAAAATTTTCTCCGTAAAAATGGTACACCCTGTAAAGGGCAAAATAATTTTACGAACTGCACTCTGACCTCCCATTTGCAGAACCGTTTGGTTCGTTTCGATATCATTAACGGTGTAGCTGCAATCAAGCTTTCCCATATCAATGACTCACCCTGTATATAATAAATCAAAATTTATTATCTAAAATACAAACGAATGGTTTCACAAATACATCAATATATTGTTTGTGTTGACAGGATGAAGGGTATGAAACATCTGACTTTCCGGTCAAAGTTCTCTAACAAAAATAGTAAACAATTTCATAATCTCCGCAACATTATCTATTATATTTCCAAAATGAAAATCAATTTTCAAACAAGGGTTGAAAAAAACATAAATAAAAACAAGGGAAAGTGGAAGTAGAATTGTGATATTATTATTGAGAAAAATTTTGATAAGTGTGAATAAAGAATAAAGCTATCTAATTGTGTTCTTGAGTTAATTGAATTTTTGTCTGAATTTATTTCCAGCATATATTTATATATATATATATATATATATATATATACATATATATATAAATATATATATAAATATATATATATATATATATATATATATATATATATATATATATATATATATATATATATATATATATATATATATATATATATATATATATATATATATATATATATACATATATATATATTTATATATATATATATATATATATATATATATATATATATATATATATATATATATATATATATATATATATATATATATAGGAATATAAATAAATAGAGGGTCCTCCACGTTGAGCTGAATCGATATGTCTTTGAGAAACTAGGGGGAATTGTCTGAAAATTTTGTAAACGGAGGTTTTCATTACAGCTCGTTTGAAGTAAAATGTTTTCAAATTTCTGCAACTTCCGGTAATACTGGAAAGAGATCCCAATTTCGGCATTTTAAATGAAATATCCCAACTTTGGTTGAACTTTCAATTCAAAAACAATGCGCCATTTTTAGTTATTAGTTTTCGAAATTTTTGACAGATTCAGCACAAAATATATTTTTTCGAAATGCAAGTGACTCGCGCCAAGTCTTTTCAGCTCTTTCGTAAACGAGCACTACAGGTACCTAAATATTTGAATATCTTTCAAATAAATTATACAAGCTGTTCAAAAGTTGGTACCGAATTTTGCTGTATGTAAAATTTAATAAAAACCACCAAGTGCGAGTCGGACTCGCGCACGAAGGGTTCCGAACCATTGACTATGTCCCCCTTAAATATTTATTTTATTTCAATTTTATTATTTATTATTAAAGTAATTATACAATTAAGTACAAAGTATAAACTGTAAAATAAAAAACACTTGGCTTATGTTTCATTATGGAGGCGTTATGTTGATGATATTTTTTGTATTTGGACCGGTACAGATAGGCAGTTAGATAATTTTTTTAAATATAAAAATACTTTCTTTAACTCGATTCAATTTACAAAAGAAGTAGAAAATGAAAACGGTACCTTGAATTTCTTAGACGTTTTGAATTCTCTTATTTTCAACATTTATAGTGAACCAACCTTCACAGATACTTTAATTCACAGCGACAATAACCAACACATTAAAATAAAACTCAGTGCTTTTCATTCGTTCATACATAGGTTGTTCACAATTCCATTATCGGAAACAAATTTTCAAACTGAAGTTAATACAATTAAATTATTAGCCACCAATAACGGTTACAATGAAAATCTTATCGACAAGCTCATTGGGAAAAAACGAATAAAGTATTTGTTGCATTCAATATACCCCACGCAAACTATTAATGAAGAACAAAAATACTTCCCAATAAATTATGTGCCTAATTTGAGTAGCAAAATTTGTAACAGACTATCGAAAAATAACGTTAAAACAATTTGTACAAATAAAAGAAACTTGAGGTCATTCTTGGTCAATAATAAAGAAAAATCTAACATCGGAGAAAACAGTGGTATTTACAAAATATTTTGCGACGAATGTCCTGCTTTCTATATTGGACAAACAGGAAGGAATATAAATATTCGTGTTGAAGAACATAAAAAATCAATTTTACAAAACAAAAATATCACTAGCTTCTCTGAACATTGTATAAAATTCAATCACTTCCTGAATTTCAACAAAACCAAATTGTTACATTCAGGTAATGAAGGAAAGCGCCTTGACCTTCTTGAAATTCTCGAAATAAGTTCCGCCCATAATAGTCAATTACCCCTTGTAAACGAACAAATTGATTTTCAGTTATCGCCTTTGCTTTTGTCTGTTTTATAAATTAGGATGTAATACTCTCCTGTAGTCAGTCTTGATAATGAGTTCATAACTCGAAACATGTCGACTTTTCGTTACTGATAAATACATCTAAATATTTTTTATATTGTGAAACATAAGCCAAGTGTTTTTTATTTTAAAGTTTATACTTTATTCTTTATGATGTTTCACCAAGTGCGATGTTTCACCATGTGCGAGAATTCAATCTCAGTTATACAATTAAGTATTTCAAGTGCCTGCCCGTTACCCACGTAGAGAGTGCAATGTACGAGCAATGAGAGTACGATACGCGGCTCGCGCGGTCAACATTGGCGCGCGCGGTCAACTTGATCGTTGGAGTGATGGAAAACTCTTCATCGTAGAAGGGTGTTCGAGAGCTCATTTTGTAGGTAACTTCAAGTACTTTGAAATGGTATCCAAGCAATATGCGAAAAAACTTACCGGTTTCACGGTATTCGCGAAAAATGAAAAACTACCCTTCACTTTTGACCTTTGACCGGCAATTGTAATTGACCTAATTGACCTATGACCTCGATTTTATTATCATTGGATAGATAATTCAATTTCCTACCAATATGGTCCCTTGGACATGACTGTACGGGCAACAGCAACGGAGATATAGAATTAAAACGAACTCACCCCCATATAGACCGGGGGTTGTATCTTACCCCACCCCCTCGAATACGAAAACTCAGTTTTAGACTCAGGTCATGCCCCCGAACACCCCCTCAAAATTTCAGCCATTAAGTTTTCTTTTTTAGTAAATGCCATTGTTGCGTCTCTATTTACTGTACTAATTCGAATTTTCGGGAAAAATTTTGAGTATTTATCATCATCAGAATACAATAAAAAGGATGACATACATTATAATTTTCAGGTCAAAAGTTCGCTATGTGGGAACTGAAAACTGCTGCATGTGGAATTCTACAAAACTTTCTCATTTTGCCAGTAGATGCCCCAGTGGATTTGAAGTTCTACGCAGATCTCATTCTGAGAACGAGCAATCCAGTTAGAATAAAATTTGTAAAAAAATAAGCATTTCAGATAAAATCATATTTTTTAAATTTTAATATTGTAGTTAAGATATTGCTGAATTAGTTATCACAAAATTAACCATTAGTTAGTAACTAAATTCATCACGGAGAATCATTTGTTTAAAGGAGAATAAAAACAATAATTATATATGTATACAATTAAACGGTTTCATAGTAATTATAGTTGAATCTGTCGAGTGTTGAGTATATGATAGGGGAATATATAATTGTACTTTTGACAAATTCTTTCGACTTTGTGCCTACAAACTATAAAATTGCAGATTTGCACTCTGCATAAGTTATATCTTCACTTTAAGTTTAATACCTATAAAAAGATACAAACACACTTCGGATTTGGTAGATTTTGACTTTTAACCTTACCCATAATAAAATGATTCAATGGCAGTTTGGAATAGGTACATTTCAACCTAAGACCTACCCACTATAAAATAACAGAATCGAACTTTGGATTGGGTCTGAATTTGGAACACTTAGTAAACATTAAGATAAGTAGGTACACATTTATATACTGTGTACAATGAATGTGTACAAAATGAACATATTTTTTTAAAGAAAATGAACAAGTTTTGTCATTGTTACATAATTATGTATTATGTGTGATCAAAAAAATATGGCAAAACAATTGGCCTTCTTAGCTATGGCTGGCCGTCCTCTCTCGCTTTTGAGGTCGAGAGGTACACTTTTGGCTTCGATAGGCACGTTTGCTTGTTTCATTATGACTAACAAACCTAAAGAATGTTTGCATACGTACTGTTTCAAAAAACTTGAGCGAGTGCACCGAGACGCCACTTCATCATTTTCAGAATACAACGTTTTTTTTATTATCTCCTGAGAATTACAAAAAGTATCAAACCATTTCCATTTCAAATGGGTATCCAGATTTGTACATCTTCTTGGGTCCAAACTTTTGTAGCAGTTCTTGCTTTTGTATATAAAATTGTTTGTCATCTTCTTCTTCTTCAAACAATTTCGATTTGAATTTAACCCACTGATTAGCATCGGTGAAAATTTTGGTTGTTTATTTTATAATTGTTGCAGAAGGTTTATTTTTGGTATTTTGTGAATTGCGACCATTTTTCAACCAGAGAAACTTTCGAAACTTCCAGAAACTGACCCACAGTAAGTCCTTTACTTTCATGCTGTAGCATATTTTATATGGAGTTAATGTTATTTTCTCAAAGTGCATTTTGTCTATCAAATGTGGCATATATAATTTTTTGTGCATTATCTTTACTGAAAGTTTAAAATTTTTTTTAAAGTTTATTCATTTCCTTTTAAAGCGATTTTATTCGTTTTTAAAGTGAGTTTAATTCCAACCCTATATGACAATACGAATTTTCTGAATACCACTTCAAATAGTCTAACTTCTAGTTTAAAATTGATGAAATCAAAAATGTGACAGCGGTGGGATTCGAACCCACGCCCTTTCGGACTGGTGCCTAAAACCAGCGCCTTAGACCGCTCGGCCACGCTGCCGATGAGCAATTACTGTTTACTAGAAGTGTATTGACGAACATAAATTTCATGTGAACATTTCAATATGTATTGTCAATTCGAATAATTCCATTTAATTATGAAATACATTTATTGAATTATCCAACTGATAATTCAATAAATGTAATAATTAAAGTATAATAATATGTATTAAATACAGTAAATATTGATATCTGAACTAGCTATCTTTTTATTTATAGTTTACATCAATAATTCAGCTTTTTCTAGCAGAAGATTTATAGTATCGTTTGCTATCCTATCTATCAGAAAAAAAAGTAGATATTAATATGCACAAATATTTTGAAAATTCATAGTTCCTTGATGCAGCTCATCAACAACAGATAGGCTTATGCGTGAACTTATATATCTAACATTATAGTATTATGATATGATAAATATCGACACTCAATGTCTGGGTCAATACGATAACAATTTATTATTGATTCATGGTGTTTTAAAAGTCTCATTTTGCTAGTGCAGTTAAGTCCTATTCAGCTAGACTGTTACGATATATCTAGGTGTACTTTCGTGGTAAGTTTTAATTGATAAATTTTTTGAAGACTGAATAATCAAATCGTCTTAATAATTTTATTTGCAGAAAAAATTACTCATGCTACCTACTTGCTGAAATCAAACAAAAAAAATTATATTTCCTCTCTAAATGAAATAGCACTTAATCATTAGAGAAATAATAGTGGGAAATGTGAAATTCCTTTCCTATAAAATGTCATTATGTAACTCTAAACTAACTTCATCCATTCAAACTATTGCTAACTACTCTTGAAACTGAAACTGTCAAAATCTATGAAAACTCTTCCTTTTAGAAGGTTTTCACTTTGATAACCTGCTTATTAAAATGGATGCGATTAGCAAAGTTGGACCTAGGACCAAATTAATTTTTCGCTTCATGACTTTTTATGATGTTATGATATATGGCACCAACAACTCAATTTCATCTCTCTCTCTCTCTCTCTTTCTCTCTATATATATATATATATATATATATATATATATATATATATATATATATATATATATAAATATATATATATATATATATATATATATATATTATATATATATATATATATATATATATATATATATATAATAAATGTGTAAATTGTTATTTTTAACCATTGTTTTAATACCTATATATATATATATATATATATATATATATATATATATATATATATATATATATAAATATATATATATATATATATATATATATATATATATATATATATATAGGTATTAAAACAATGGTTAAAAATAACAATTTACACATTTATTATAAGAAATAACGAATGACGCACGTTTCGGTGGAACTTCACCTTCTTCAGATGCTAATGGCAAACTAACTATGATTCTCTGTTATATCGAAAACAAGAAATGACAAATTATGTAAAAGGGGTAAATACATATATATAGGTATATATATATATATATATATATATATATATATATATATATATATATATATATATATATATATATATATATATATATCATTATCATCATCATCATCATATGCAGCTATGGTCTACCGTTAAGTACGGTGCAGCCTCCTCGCATATCCTTTCTTCATTCTTGCCCATGTATTACGTTGTTGAGCAGCTTGATACCACTTTGTTCCTGCTTCTTTCCTGATATCATAATCTCATCTTATTTTGGCCTTTTGACGCCTCTTGGGTACCACTGTGTTGTCCTTATGGTCCTTCTATTGTCGGTCCTTCTCGCTAGGTGCCCTGCCCATTGACATTTGAGGGATTTTATTCTGTGGATGACGTCTATTACCTGGGTCTTTCCTCTAATCCACTCTATTGTCTTACGGTCCCTCTTTGTTATGCCGAGCATACACCGCTCCATAGACCTTTGTGCAACATGGAGTTTCCTTATGAACTCTTGCTTTAGTGCCCAGGTTTCACAGCCGTACGTCATGACTGGTATTATCAGCTGATCGAAGGCTCGCTTCTTTAGGCGGAATGGCATTCTTGACTTAAAGATGATGGAATTTTGTCCGAATACTTTCCATGCCAATTTTATTCTTCTGTTGATTTCCGGAAGTAGTGAACCAGACTTATGTATTAATTGTCCCAGGTATATATATTCGTCCACTACTTCAAGTGTGGTATCGCTAACCATGATATCGTGATTTTCTACCATTTCATTGTACATGACTTTCGTTTTGTTTAAGTTCATCTTTAGGCCTACTTCATTGCTCTCTATGTTAAGCTCGTTGATTTGTTGTTGTAGTTCTTCAGGGCTGTTCGCGATTAGGACAATGTCGTCAGCGAATCTTAGATGGTTTAGATATTCTCCATCTATCTTCATACCTCTTCCGTTCCAGTCCAATTTTTGGAAGATGTTCTCCAAGGTGGCCGTGAAGAGCTTCGGAGATATTGGATCTCCCTGTCGGACTCCTTTGCTTGTAGGGAATTCTGGGGTTCCGTCGTATATACTTAGTCTAGCTCTAGCCTCTTTGTATATGTCGGCCAGAGTTTCTATATACTGACTGTCGACACCTTGATGGTTGAGGGTTTCAATTACTGCTTTGGGGTATATCGAGTCGAATGCCTTCTCGAAGTCTATGAAGGCTAGTGCTAATGGTAGCTCGTATTCTTTTGTTCTACTGATTACTTCCCTAAGCGTGTGGATGTGGTCAATTGTACTGAAGCCACTTCTGAAGCCAGCTTGTTCTCATGGTTGTTCATCATCTAATATTTTCTGTGTTCTATTTGTGATGATCTTTGTGAAGATTTTATAGATTACCGGCAGTAGGCTTATTGCTTATTATATATATATATATATATATATATATATATATATATATATATATATATATAATTATATACAGGGTTATTCACGTTATTCGACACGAAGAGTAAGGCTAATGTATTTGATTTTATGAAAGTTTTTTCTTCAGGATAGACAGGGACCTGAACTACATTTTAAAAATTTTCATGTTGTACAGGGTGTGCCAAATACACGAAAAGTATCAAAGTTGATATTTTTTAAATGGAATACCCTGTATATTATTTCATTTTTTATTTTACAGTGAAAGCAAATGCCAGTTTCATTAATGTTTAATTCACCTAAAGCTTATGGTTTTTGAAATATCTCGTATTTTGTGAAAATCTATAGTATCAGTTTCAACGCCTTAACTCTGAACTGGTGTTTTCTTGTTTTTAACCCAATAAATGATAAGGCCTACTAACTGGATCAAACATTATGTTGCACTTGTGAAATATTGACTAATTTAGACTTGCTGTGTAAAAATAAAGGTAAAATAATTGCGATCTTTAAACGGCACTAACTTGTTTAACTTAAATGGGACACCCCGTATTTTATGTCACCAACAGAAGTAAAATTTAATTGTCTATCGAATACCTAGATATTTTCCAATCGATATATTTTCACGTTTTCAAATAAAATGAACATTTTCATCTTGCAAACTGATTTTGAGAAATTAATCATTAATCAAGTCACCTGCGGCGTTTTGAGAAATCAGAATTGATTCAGATAAACATCAAGATCATAATATATGCATTTATTTTCCAATATCTGAAATGATATGTACTAGTTCAAATTATGTTGAAGACCTAGACCACCAGTTAATAAGAATAGCCACCCATGAACAATTGCGGCTTAGATGCGCAAAATGTCTAGAAGTCCAAAGACACCAATTCGAACATTCACTTATATAATTTCTTTAACATTTCTATTTCCAGTTCATGATATCAATATTCTCATTGTTAATAACTGGTTTATTTCTGTACATTTTTCCTTTGTAAGTCCAAAGTTCTTCAAGTTTCAAGCTATAGTGTTATGAGTCGAGTCCTGAACTTTGAACATAATTACCCCCCCCCCGTTCCTACTCCACTGTACTCACTCATTTGAAATTGGAAAACAAATAGAATGATCTCTATAAATCTATTTAAAAAGAGTGTATTAGCATAATTATCAATGTAATAATATGCAAGTGCAAGGTATTCAGAAAGTGGAGAACAGGCCAGGGAGGAAGAACATATGCCTAAAATCAACTTGTCAACAAATATTAAAGTTATACTTATAGTGACAGTGAAACGTGTGTTTATAGTACACACTAGTAAGGATTGAAAACGATTAAAATGCGTTTTACAAACGACGAAGCTATTGACATTCAAAATATACCGCACTATTTTGAATGTCTTCAAAATGCGGCATTGACCCAAAGAGCATTCCGAGCTCTATATCCAAATTACGAAATGTAAGTAATACTGGCAGCTTTTAACCCTAAGAATTTCAGATAAAAATTCTCTATTTTCCTCAAATATGCCTAACAAATTCTCGCATGGTGTGAACGCCGATTTAGGTATCGAGCTCTATATACTCTTTTTGCCAATGCAGCATTTTGAAAACATTCAAAATATACCGCAATGGTATCAACAGCTTCTTCGTTTTTGAAAGGCATTTTGACCGTTTTCAATCTTTACTAGTGTGTGCCACAAAAACTCACTACACTGCCACTATAAGTATAATTTTAATATTTGTTGACAAGTTGATTTCAGGCATATGTTTTTCCTCCCTGGCCTGCTCTTCATATTCTGACTGTCATGCATTTGCATATTATTACATTGATAATTATGTTAATACACGTTTTTTTTTTTAAATTTTGAACTAAGAATACTACTACTACTATTAAAATATCATAAAATTGTGAAATTTCATCATTGATTCTTGGAAAAAGATGAATAAATAAAAATAAATACCAGTGTAATGGTGTCTTCTTAGAAATGTATGATAACTAAATTTTCTTTCTTCGATATTTTGGGAAAGAAATGAGATATCGAGATAAGGTTATCACTAGCCTATTTTGATATTATTACACTACATTTAAATGACAAAAAAGGCAGGATTTTGCATTTGATTTTTCAGAGAAATAGGTAATTTTCTGTTATTATATCAAAAAACGCGCTCTAGTGGCATCAATAAAAATATCACAGATAAAATGGCTTTTATGTAACAATAAATGCCTTTTCCAACGAGTCCAACTGAAATCCGTTCAGTCGTTTAGGAGTTACAGCTGTTTATTCAAAAAAACATTGTATCATCCCGCACTACTTTATTTCAATAGATAAATCAAAAAGTGTCGGACGAAAATTACTTGAATAAAGCTTAGCTTAAAAAAGGGAATAATTTTGTGATACATTCACTGGATGTATTTCAGAGAAAAATCACTTTAAAAATTTTGAATGGCGGTTATGCCACCTGGAGAACATCTTGGAAACCTAAAAATATTTTCTGTTGGCCACTTTAGTCATAATATTTTTTACCGCAATTCTCTACGACCAATAGTTTACGAGAAACATCACTTTGCATTCTTATCTGGCCACCCGGTACAATTGAGATTGAATAATAACTAGGGCAATAATGATAATTATAGTATATTATTCAACGAGCACAAAATGATTGCTATTTTTCACGAGGGTGAAGTTTGCGACACGAGCCGCAAGCGAGTGTCGCAATTCACCCGAGTGAAAAATTGTAATTTTGTGCGAGTAGAATACTATACTTTGTCCACGACTTCCTCCAAAAATTAGTAATAATCTGCATTTTCAACAATAAAAATAGTTATCAAAAGCGTTGACATCACATTTTCGGTGTTCACTGAAAACTGTATACTCACGTAAAAGTCAACTATTTCACTTGACATCGATTCCATTCATTTCTTTTCCTCTGATTAAAATGAAATAGATAATTCATTAGAGTAAATATTCAATAAGTTGGGCATTATATTAAATATTAGTTTAATAATTTGCCTAAAAGTTATCTTAGTTACATAAAACCTAAAAATCTAATAACAATACTATCCTAACAATGTGAATGATAGTCTCAAGTTTGGAAATACGTTTTGAGTGTGACGTCATGCAGTGTATAATAAACCATTATACACACTAGTGAATAATAGTTATAATTGTACTTCAGGAAGCATACGTATAATGAATGATTTATAGTACAGTCGTGGACAAAATTATTTATTCAATGCTAGCAATTAACGAGCACAAAATGATTGCTATTTTTCACGAGGGTGAAGTTTGCCGCAGGTGAGTGTCACAATTCACCCGAGTGTATGTAATGTTTTGCGAGTAGAATACTATACATTGTCCACGACTTCCTCGAAAAAATTAGTAATAACCTGCATTTTCAACAATAAAAATAGTTATCAAAAGCGTTGACATAACATTTTCTGTGTTCACTGAAAACTGCATACTCATGTAAACCTCAACTATTTCACTTGACATCGATTCCATTCCTTTCTTCCACTCTGATAAAAATGAAAAAGATAATTTTACATTTATTTATTTATATTAATATTAACAGAACAATTATTGAAAATAAACGAAGGCATTGAATTCATAGATAAATAACAATAATAATATCATAACAATGTAAATGATGTTCTCTAGTTTAGATATACGTTCTAAGTGTGACGTCATGCAGTGAATAATGAACCATTATTCACTAGTGAATAATAGGTAGAGTTACACTTTAGGAAGCACATGTATAATGAATGTTTTATAGTAGGTACAGTCGTGGACAAAATAGATTGAAGAAATCGTGATACCTAGTATAAAATTTTGATTGGCCAAACAAATGGCTGACTAAAGAACTAAAGATTTACCACTGAGAAACTTACATAAATGATATAAAAGAAATTCGATATCACGTAAGGACCTTGTATTAGGGTTATTATCATTGTTTTGCTTGAAATACAATAAGTATAACTTTAGTTCTTTTTCAGGTATGAATTCTCTAACGTTAGGATTAATTGGTATTCCCCTTGCGATACTGACGTTATACATTTTGGGGAAAATCAGGAACATCTTTATTCTGAGGAATATACCAAGTCCAGAATCCCTTCCCTTTATTGGATGGACTATAAGTCTTGTACGTCATGATAATGGTATGAAACATCAATTTTTTTAATTACTCTAGTTACCACTAGTTATAAGTAAAATATTTGGGCTTTTGAAATACCTACTATAATAAGAATATCATTTTATAAATACTCTTGTGCTATCCATCCAGCCAGCACATGCAATCTGAGGCTAAAGGCGCGTTTTCCCCCACTTTCGCCAGTCGCCGACGACTGCGACTGAGTAGCCGCGACTGGTAGTAGCTGCGACCTATTCATTCAGGCGCGTTTTCCTCCATTTTCGCCAGTCGCTGACGACTGCGACTGAGTAGCATCGACCAATTCGTCAAGACATCTCCAATGCATTTTGAATCGTCCTGTTTTCCTAGCCGCTACTCAGTCGCGACTACCAGCGTCCGGTCGCCGTTCGTCCAGTCGCGAGTAACTGCTCATATTCGGAAGGGGTGCCGCGATAATTCGTCGACGAAAGTTAGTTTGCGTAGTTATATTGATGCCGGGAAATTCGGAAAAACTCTTTAAATTTTGTTTCGTTATCTGTCAGGTGGTTCTGGATTAATATTGCCTGAAATCCTTCCAATCGTCTATTTCGGAACATTGCTAATTCTTTGCCTCTCTGTTTCTCAGATTCTAACGTTAACATGAGAAGCAGATTTTCCTCCTTACACATGATAATTTAATAACAGAACAGGTGCTGAACAGACCGGAACGAGGGACAAATACTGATTGACGCAGGCTAGCGAGTCGCAGTCGTCGGCGACTGGTGAAGGTGGAGGAAAACGCGCCTGAATGAATAGGTCGCAGCTACTACCAGTCGCGGCTACTCAGTCGCAGTCGTCGGCGACTGGCGAAAGTGGAGGAAAATTGGGGTTGTAGATGGTAAACTTACGAATTCATTAGACAATTTTGGATTGATATTTCCTTCTTCCAAAAAAAGCCATAACAACTTGGTGGAGTTTATTTTGAATAGTGGACTGTATTGTACTTTTCTTGATTGATTGTGCATTATAGAACAAAAACACTTTTTCTTTGAATATATATTTTAATATTGTAACAAAACTCCAATACCATCACAAAACCAATAATAATTTACATACACATGTAAAATATTAGTTCAATATTTTCGATTTTCTAGACGAGCTTAAATATGAAAACCGCCTTTTGATAAGTGAATTCGTTTTAGAGCTATAAGGGGATTTTCAAAAGTTTCCATTCTTGAAAAGTAGCTATATCTTTTTTATTATCAAAATTTTCGATTTTTAAAAATTATATTTTACCCGACGGTTTCCTCCTCTCTGGACTCTGGATATCGCTGTCATTATACATTCGTAATGATAAAGCTATATTTTCATTCGCTTGTATAAGATACTTTTCGAAATATTGAAACGTTTTAATAGTTTTTTGCTCGAAAATGACAACAATAAGTGATTCTTTGTTACCATCCCAACTAACATTGTTTGTTTTATAATGGTAGAGGTTACGTTTCGATTACCTATTTTATAAAACCTAAGAACCTATCAATTGTTCGCGAAACGTTTTCGTTACTCTTATAAAACCCATATTGCACTTAAATGGAGAATCCTATAAAGGTAACGGTGACTAAATTTTAGTACCATATAAAACTTTCACTTTCCACTTAGTTGTAACTAAGACGTTGTCGTTACCTTTATAAAACATAAATAGGTTTTATAGAGGCAAGGAATATATTTTCGTTACCGCTATAAAACCTTAAAATTAAAACATCCTCACCTATAGTGTTTATAAACACCAAAAATAAACCACCCCTTTTAGCTTCATCTCCTTCTACATTGTTTGTTCACAATATGTTCTATTTCAAGACCTTCTCATTATTATTCTGCTTCTACTTTAAAGTTGACAGCAATGGATTTTCACTTTGATATTATGAAAATGGCATATTAAACAATTAGGTATTATAACAACTTGAATAATTTGGCAATTTTTTATGAGGACTTAATTTTATTTGGCACGAAAGATTTATCGAGTAGTTTTACATTTTACCATTCCTAAAACTGAAGCGCCCCTGTTTTGGGCTCTCTAACAATTTATTTTTATAAAAACCTGAAAATTAAAATTATGTCTCCTTATTCCTTTTTCTGCAAATAAGCTGTCCAACATTACTTAATCCCATATTTTTGAAGAAATACGTCTTCAAGCTTCAGTAATATTGCTTAAAATGCAATATTTTTCTTCTTTGTGAGGATATTCATGTCAATTCGATACAAACATAAAAATGGCCGCAATATAAAAGGACGCCATTTCGCTTTTTAAAAACTTATAGTTTTTTTTGTGCCTTTAAGTAATAATGAACACCTCAAAAACTTCTATAAAACTTACCTAGGTGTCTCATGGGATTATTACCAAAAAGGTATTTCTAATCACTGGAAGTAACCAATTCAAAGCTACCACTTCTCAAATGTCAAATATCAATTGCGTAACCCCACTTTTGAATGTAGTTTTTGTTTATATTAGCTTTAAAATAAGTGTTATATTAATATATTTTCTTGAGGAAAGTCTGCGTTTTAGTCTATATCATTTTAGGTAAATTTAGTTGTGGATGATTTATCATCTGGGGTGGTGTGCTTCGCAAAATATTCTCGCGGGTTTTAGCGCACTTTCTATAAAAGCTGCTACTGTATTTAACCTTTTTCCAATGTTTTCTCTCTTGTGGCATATTTATTCACTTACAATCAATAATTAAATCAGAGACAATAACCACGATTACTGATTAAACATTAAGACAACACGGAAAACAATCATCAAACATTTTTACCTCAAAAATATAGTTTCGGCCCCTTCTATGAAAAAGTTGGCCTATAAGTTTTATGAAATTTTTTAGGTTTTGTACTAGCTGTAGAATATTTATTAGGTGCCTTAAGATTTGTAAAGGTTTCACGAAGTAAGCTATAAAACCCCAAGAGTAAAAGTTTTATAATTAGGTTTTTAAGAACGCTATAAAACCCTTTTAAAAAACTATAAGTAACCAACACCAAAGGTTTTATAGATACGGTAACAGAAACGTTTTGGATGCAATGTTATAAAACTTTAAGTATTTTGGTATTTTCTGGACGTCTTATAAAACTTGTAACACCAATAGTTTTCTTATAAAACTAAAAATACTATTATAAAAGCTAAGGTTCTTCATAAACCTCTTATAAATATCCGTTACCGATTAATAAAACTTTAGGCTCCAAAAAATGTTAGTTGGGATGCCAATATTTGTAGGTTGATATACCCAAAAACTTTTTGTTTTTGTCAAAGCTCACTCTGATGACTTAGTTTTGAAAGCAGTTTTGACGGCATGTCTTACTTGATTTGAAAAAATGACATATTTTTGTGTTACACACAGTGTCAAAGTCGCAGCCAAGTATGGTAATTTTTAAAAACGTGAAAAAACTAATAATCTATACCTTGCGTGTGATGCATCATTTTAAAGAAAATGTTATGTAGTTTTTAAGAGAAGAATAAAATATGACATCTTCCATAAGAAAAATATCAAGTTTGTGTTATATCTCGAAAGCTTACTGAAATTTGACATATTAGTTTCCAGTGGTGGATTGGTCTTTGAAAAATTTCAAAAATTACTTTTCGAAAAATTTTGATAATAAAGAAGATATTGCGACTTTTCAAAAATACAAACTTTTTAAAATTCCCCTGTAGCTCGTAAACGACTTGACTTATCAAAAAGCGGTTTTCATATTTGAACTTTTCTCGAAAATCGAAACCAGGACATGTCTATTAGGTTTTGGCTATTTATGCTGAAAGTACCTTGAACCCCAAATCCTATAAAAATTGGCCTACCCTGTACATGAACCAACTATTTAAATTGTTTGAGCCACTGAATCTCAAAGACAAACACAAACATCCATGCCTAATCAAGGATTCGAACCTAGAATGTTTGCTTCAAAGATGGTTAATCTACCTCTGCTCCACAAGGCGGTTATTATTCGGAATGTTAAACAATTTATCTCCAGTTATGTGATGATAAATAATCATTATGAATATTTTCTCGCCTTTTCAATGTGTAATATTTCAGCTCTCGGCATATTGCACTTGTTGGGACTAATTTTATTACTGCAACGAAAATGACTAAAAGTAAATGTGGCTGTAAAAGGAGAAAAGACGATACAGAAAATGATGAATGTATATATATATATATATATATATATATATATATATATATATATATAAATGTCTCAAAAACCTACACTTGAAATGAAGATTCACAAGGAAAATGTAAAAAGGAGGAAGCAAAACTATTATGGCAATCAAATTGAACAATCTTGAAATCTTTGCCAAGCATTTCTCAGTATCTGGTAAGATACTCATTGACGAGCAATATGGGTCTAACATGTATTTACCGCCAACGACGAGTGAAAGTTTCCGTAATTCAATTTACATCCAGACTGTAAATGTTAAATGAAAGATTAAAAAAATCAGTTAACAGCATGAGATCAAATCCGACCATTGGCTGCGATGGGATGAGTACTAATGTCATAAAAAAAGTGTCCCAAGAACTATTGGAACAGCTATGCAATCTTGTGAATCTATCTCTGGTGCAGGGAAAATTTCCAGACATTAAGCCAGCTATTGTCGTTCCTATATACAAGAAAGGGGACAAACCACTTGCTGAAAATTATAGGCAAATATCAATTTTAGGAGCCCTCTCTGAAATATTAGAGAGGGTAATGTATGAACAGATCATCGCTTTTACTGAAAAGTATTAAATAATTACAGAGGCGCAGAATGGTTTTCATAAGGGAATATTTTTGTATATTTTAATATTTTTGAAAAGGTAAAAAAAAGACAAATTTTATAGTCTATAAATATATAGGGTATTATATTTTGAAAAAACATAAGTTTGCTTTATAACTCAAAACTAGTAAATATGTAACAAAAATTATCTACACCACTGCATTCTACGGAAAAAAATCTATAAGAATGTTATATTACCTTTTCGATAAGATGAAGGACATCGGCGATACGACGATGTCGTGAAAACCGTAACCCTCTGTCTTCAAAAATAACGGAGATACCATTCAAAAGTACCCAAAATGGGACACTCTGTACGTTGTGTGTGTATTTTTTGATTTGTCAATGGCATTGGACATATGGATAAGAATGTCGCACTCACGAAATATGAGAAGTTAGGATTGAGGGGAGTCTGCATGCAATGGATGGAATCCTATCTCAGCAACAGAAGGTTTATAGTGAGGGTTGGGAGCGATTTCTCTAAAAATCATGATAGGGATCTTGGTGTTCTTCAGGGCTCTATTCTGGAACCTCTTCTCTTCAGTTTCTTCATAAATGACCTACCCAATTTCCTCTCAGGTGATAAAACTGTAATGTATGCGGACGATACCGCAGTGGTGGTCTCGGGAAGTGGTGTGAGGAGCTTCACCATAAAATTCTGGATGTATGTGAAAAAATGAAACTTTGGTGCCAGTGTAATAAACTGGTTCTCAATGTGAATAAAACGTCAATTTTCATAATGCTAAACGGCTGTCCCCACTAGAAGATATCCATACTAGTGAAAATGTTAGGTACTTGGGTATGAATGCAGATGCTAACTTGAGGTGGACAGCACAGGTTGATGAGGTGTGTATGGAGTTAAATGAAGGTTATTTTGCCATCCTTCAACTGCGGAGTACTTTGAGTGAGTCCCAACTACTCAGTGTGTACTTCTCTTTAATCTATAGCCACACAATCTACAATATACTAATTTGGGGTGCCTCGGTTGAGTGGAAGCGAGCTTTTGTATTGCAGAAAAGAATCATCAGGCTCATATTTGGATTGAGGCCTCGTCAATAGTGTAGAGAACATTTCATCCGGTGTAGGTTGCTCAAATTGCACTCAGTATTTGTACTGAAATCTGCCCTTCATGCTGAAGTTAATTGTGTACAACTTCAAAGGCTGGAAGATGGATATAACTACGGAACTCGTCATGCTAGCCTATTCTCAGTGCCGAAACATACAACTTCACTGTTTGAGAAGTCTCCATCGTATATGGCTTTGACTATATTCAATAAACTCCCAAAATACATTAGGAATATCAGTAGAAGAAATTCCATAGTACTCTAAAACACCTGTTCTCAAAAAGGCGTTATATAGTCTGGAGGAACTGAGGGAGTTGTCAGAATAGTATTCTACCTTAATTTATTAGGAAAACGCAAATGCGACTTATTTTAGAAATTGTGTTGTTGTATCCATACCTTTTTTGTTGTTTATTTTGATTTTCTTGCTTTGTCTTTAGACTATTTCCTCAGACTGATGAATGTATATTATACGTGTATAGGCGCGTATGACTTTTTGATTATTATATTTACTCATGTATGTGTATGTGTATAGGTACACGTTTGAATTGTTTGTATCGCAGTGTTAAATATTATTACAATTGACGTGTACACACTGTGTAGCCTAACGTTCTAATACAGTTTATCATTATTATTATTATTACCTATATATATAAAGAACTTTGAAAACCATATAAAGGTATCTGTTAGTGAGGCTGCAGTCAAAATTTACGGATGCCAAGGAAAAAAGAAAACAACTCCTTTTGTATTCTGTCAAGCTCTCGAGAACTTTTCATTCTCCTCTTCAGGACTTACTACAAAGAAATTATGAAACAATTGAGCTAGGTACAATTCTAAAACACAAGGATTTTTCGTTTAATATATTTTTTTTTATTAATCTGTTCAGTCACGAGCAATCCAACTATATATATATATATATATATATATATATATATATATATATATATATATATATATATAATATATATATATATATATATATATATATATATATATATTATATATATATATATATAATATATATATATATATATATATATATATATATATACATATATATATATATATATATATATATATACATAATATATATATATATATATATATATATATATATATATATATATATATATATATATATATATATATAAATATATATACATAATATATATATATATATATATATATATATATATATATATATATATATATATATATATATAATATACGAAAAACTTGGTTCACGGAATGAACCGTGTAAAAGATTTGAAAAATCTTGACGAATGACGTCATTCGATCTTAAACCATCATGCTGGCTATATTATGTAGACGATGTCTTTGCGATCTGGTCCCATGGCGGAGACTCGTTGCTCCAGGTCTTGAATCATTTGAATGGCATACATCCAAGTATCCAATTCACAATGGAAGTGGACTACGATGGGTCTCTGCCATTCCTCGATGTCATGGTCAAAAAACTTCCATCCCAAGGCTTCTCCTATTCAGTTTATCATAAACCCACCCTTACAAGCCGTTATCTGAACGCCCAGTCTCACCACCATCCTTCTCAACTTAACTCTGTAGTTAATACCCTAATCTACCGTTCCATTCGACTGACGACGACGACCGTGAATCAGAACTCAATACTCTAAAACATATATTATTACAGAACGGCCACGCGACGATCGGCTCGTCAGTTGACTCTGAAGAGTAGGCAGGTTGAGACTTCAGAGTTGACAGGAAGCAGTACGGTTAGTGGAGTAGGCAGGTTGAGACCACGGAATCGTAGTGTTTCCGATTCCTCCTAATCCGATTCGTGGAGTAGGCAGATTGAGGCTACGATTCTGAATTATTCCCCTTCTAATTCTCCTGAAGATGGCTTCGCAAAAGGAGCCGAAACGTCGAGATTTTTCAAATCTTTTACGCGGTTCATTCCGTGAACCAAGTTTTTCAAATACTTCCGACCGCGGAAATCTTTCTGAACATATATATATATATATATATATATATATATATATATATATATATATATATATATATATATATATATATATATATATATATATATGTATATATATATATACAGGAACTAATGTAAGGCTCCCTAAATTATTTTTTTTATTTAATTTTTAGCCAGTCTATTTGTGGAGGGACGCGAGATGGCCAAACAGTACGATGGAATATATAGACTATCATTTTTTCATATCGATGTCGTTAACATATACAATGCTGCCGATATTGAGGTGAGAAGAAGTTCGGTCTAATTCCCAAGCCCATTTTAAGATTTCTCTTTCGGTATATGTTGATGTATTATATAGCGAATCTGGACATTTGGGCGCCGCCGTTTGGGCGCGGCCGATTGGGCGCGAAGACACTTTGGCGCAGGTACGTTTCGGCGCGGGTACATTTGAGCGCCAGTAGCGAATATTTATTTTCAAAAACAGATTCTTAGTAATACAATACATTATATCAATGTTTAGAATATTTGAAAATATTAATTTGTGAATAAATTCTGAGAATTATAAAATTTTACGTCAATCTTAGCGTTAGAGGGTTTCTATTGTTCTTAAAAGGTTACAAGCAATTTAGTATACAAATTTTGCAATTCTTATAGAGAATTTCATTCTTCACAAACAAGTCTGGCGTCCAAATGTCTCGCGCCCGACAGTCCAGGCGCCCAAAAGTCCCAACGGCCACGCCGGATCGGCCGCGCCCAAACGTCCTAGACCCATCATACGGACATGACCGTATCAACTATTAGGCATACAAGCCACAGAGCGCCAAATGTTTAAAGAAAGATAAAAATTTTAGTTTTCAATACATCGGTATCACGAAATAGAAAAAGATATTAAAATTTAAATGGATAAAACAGAAAATAGGAAACTAGTTCCAATTTCCAAGAAGAAATGCAAGAAACTTTACCTTGGGAGTAAAGTATTTTAATAAAAACAAACCCCGTGCAATTATTTTTGAGCGAGTTGTAACTAAAATTAAAGAATAAGAGAAACGTGAAATTAAAAAAACATAATATTCACACCTCCTTTGCATATTCAGGGAAAGGAATCTGTGCAGCATTTTTCCCCAATATTGACATTATTTTGAGAATAATTCTGAAAATAGCATTGACACATTGTTCTGATGATTTTCCATTTTCTACAATGAAAAGCAATAGAAATTATTTGCAAAACTTAGTGGAAGAATATAAATTTTATGTTTTGGATTGATTGGGCCGATACTTGGTGTAAATTAATAAACATATTGAAACAATGGTTAATAATAACAATTTACACATTTATTAAAAGAAATAACTCATGACGCACGTTTCGGTGGAACTTCACCTTCTTCAGATGCTAATGGCAAACTAACTATGATTCTCTGTTATATCGAAAACAAGAAATGACAAATTGTGTAGAAGGGGTAAATAGAAAGATGGTTACAAATAATTATTAGAATAGGAAAAACCAATTCTGAACTGCTAATCAGGTAGTTTGGTAATTTTGAAAAGATTAAGAAGGGGGCTTGAAGAATGATCGATTTGGCTATTCAATAGGAGACCGGAATGCTTGTATTTATTTATCTGTAATGATTCTAAAAAATTAAGTTTAATTCCCTTACTTTCAGTATTTAACCCTTTCCGGCCCAAATTATTTTTTTGTGGAAAAAATATTATGTATGGTTTGATAATGGTTTATTAGAGATACTTGAAGAAAATGAAACAAATTTCAAGATAAAAAACACAAGGATTATCCTGCAGGATGTGGTCACTCCACATAACCAGTAGGAATATATAACCAAACAATATAACCTATTTTGCGTAATATAACATGAAACAGTTTTTGTCATGTTTCAAACACAATTCTACTTTGCACGCTGAACATTTCTTACAAATCATAGAACTCATCTGCATGAAGATTTTCTAAATATTCAGTTATTGGGTTTCCGACCCTACCGGATTGCCCGGATGACTCCGGTAATAATGGTCACCCTCCCGGCTTCCCGGGGTGGCTAATTTCCAAAGTTTTTCAAAATTATACGCAACTGCGCTCTACTAATCAAACTTCGATTTTTAAAGATTATGCTTTTGTGGTAAAAAAAACTGTCAAATATTAGAAGCAGAGTAGGTATATATAAATTGAAAATAAATAAATGATTGACATTTTATTCAACCCCCTCCCTACTAAACTCCTTAAAAAAATTTTCCGGGTTGGTACTTTCGAAAATTGGCAAGCCTATTCAGTAGGTAGGTACTCCAAACTTGCTTCCTCAGAACTAAAATAAGATAACACGATTACGTAAGTGCCCAGTGGTCACTTCAGGAGACCCCAACAAAATTAGTAATTTCCAAAAAAAGGAAACATTTACGTTCAATATATTCATGAGAATGCATAAGTGAGATATAAGTAAATAACTTTGGAGCGTTTTTTCCACCATTCATAAATGAAAATATTAAATTCACACAGTTTCAGCAGATCCTCTAAGTAGTGTCCAACTATAGTAAACAAATGCACGTTATACGCGCTTCGACTTATTTCGGTCTGTCTTCGATGAACACGTCAAATTTTGCTATGTTAGACAACCCACAAAACACACTGGTATACTTAAATAGCCAACGAGCAGTTTTACTCATGACTAACAAACTGTGGTCTTCCTAGCTAACCAGTTGCCCTGAATGTGTGATTTTCTTGGATTAAATGGTTTGCATAATGTGAATCCGAATTCTGATCAACAAAGCTACGTTTGTGTTCTGAAATTCTAGTTTGACAAGTTCTGAAAGTTCGACCAATGTTAAACTTATCACAATCACCACAATTAATTCAATTTGTCATTTCTTGTTTTCCATATAACAGAGAATCATAGTTAGTTTGCCATTAGCATCTGAAGAAGGTGAATTTCCACCGAAACGTGCGTCATGCGTTATTTCTCTTAATAAATGTGTAAATTGTTATTATTAACCATTGTTTTAATATATAA
This sequence comes from Cynegetis impunctata, assembly GCA_030704885.1. Classification (NCBI taxonomy): domain Eukaryota; kingdom Metazoa; phylum Arthropoda; class Insecta; order Coleoptera; family Coccinellidae; genus Cynegetis; species Cynegetis impunctata. The sequence continues at coordinate 169,781 of JARQZK010002926.1, read as the reverse complement.
ATTTTATGCCTTCAACATCATATATAACTATTGAATCTGACAAAATGGAGAATCGAAATTCTCAGGAATTTTTGAAAAGTGCAAATAACCATCAATGAATCAAACTTGGTTTTGTTAAATGTTAGCTCATAACAGAAAAATTGTATTGTACCTAAATAAACAATATGATATCCCAGTAATAAAATTGCAAACTTTGTGTTACCTTTATTTTAGTGATAAAAGTAATTGCATATAAACAAAACGTAAATCACTTTGTTATCACAAGGCTCAAATTTCATTCAGATCAAAATATATATTATGCGTATAAATATAAAACTTGGATTAATATATTTCATATAGCATTGTTTTCTTACAAGTGCCTCAGATAATCTAAGGTACAATGATATATGAAATATATTAATCCAAGTTTTATATTTATGTACAAAATATATATTTTAATAGATATATTCTCCTAGAAAACATACCGTCATAAAATATTGAAATTATTTGTGTGCCATATTTCCGATATATATATATATATATATATATATATATATATATATATATATATATATATATATATATATATATATCTATATATAAAAATGAATTCTTATTTCCCTTGGTCACGCCATCACGCTTGAACCGGCTGGACCGATTTCACTAATTCTTTTTTTGTTGTGTTTTTTATTGTCAGAAGAAGGTTCTTATGAAAAAAAAAATAAAGAAAATTGCGCGGGAAATTCGAAAATTTGAGAATACTTAACCAGCATATAAAATTATTTCTAATATATGTCATTTTTATTTTGTCATGAAAAATTCATATTACTCTCAATTGTTTACCCTTCTACGATCAACATCTATTTTTGCATCGGGATTTTCAGTTTTTTATTTTATCCACAGATCCGCAATAGGGCTGCAAGATGGCAATCGAAAATAACAATAGTCGGTTTGAGAATAGGTCGTAATATATTTTTTGCACGATCGGTCATAAAATGCTGTTTTTTTGCCCTACGAATAGAGCGTAAAGAAGGCTTTTTTGCCCTAGGGCTGAAAAACTTTTTTTGCCCTAGGGCGAAAAAAACTTTTTTTGCCCGGTAGTGAAATTTTGTAGAACAGAGAAACATATAACTCATATTTTATTAAATAAACATTACAATACTATTTTTTGCCAATATTTACTTCAATCTTAAAATTACTGCAATTATTTAGAGTAAAAGTTTTAGAAATGTCATCTAATTCAAATAGATTTGTCAGTTGGATTTATTTAGACGCTAGTTATAGAATATGATGCGCGTTTCCAAGGATACCTTATAATTATTTTAAACCACAGCTGAGATGATTTAAAGAATATCTCTATGAACATTATTGTTATCAAAATCATCGTAAAATATACTTCTTAATTTATTACTTTTAAGGTCGTGCAAAAAATGTTGTATGCATCACGGGCGTAAATGCGTGTTTTGCCCTCAGTCGCTTGTTTTCATCGACCTGCGGTCTCGGAAAACAACTTGCGCCATCGGGCAAAAAACGCTTTATTTACGCCCTTGATACATAAATAACTATTATTTACAACCATATATGTAATGCTGTCATTACAAAGGTCATTGAAGGTTGGGAAGTGTCACATTACACACCTCTACTTCCCGCCCTCACTTCCCACCCTCACTTCCTGCCCTCATTTTGGGCCTAAAGCCCATATTTTGTCGTTTTAGGAAGGCTAGCAGTTTCCCATGTTTGAAAATATCAGGTTTTTCTTCAATTTCTAGCATCGTTCGTATCATACTGTACATTGTCCACAAAGAAGACGGCTTCTTTAGTCTATTATGTTCTCCAAAATATGCCAGGAGTACACTTTCGGAACCAATATTTTTAACCTTTTTTTCTTCGCACCACTTTCTATATAATGCAATGGCTTTTAGATACCGATGCTCACTTTTCTCTGGCACCAAGCCCTGGACTGCTGCATGAGCGGCCTGTCGTACTTCTGGTGGAGTACAATCCATAAATTTTTCGTCGGCATGTTTTTCAATTTATTATTCGCAAATTTAATATCCGACTTTATCTGACATTTATTGACTTCGTCTGACATTTATTTATATTGGTGACAATTGTATACACAGTAGTCACGGTAACAATATATCTAATTAATTATTCCGCGTTCTTGGTAATTTGTCGTTAAATGTAATATTTTAGGTATGTTCGGAACGAAACAGAAATTTATTAATTTTGATCGAAATATGATGGTTGTAAATAAAATAGTATACAAACCTCGGTAGGAAGTTTCATTCCTGTCTCGAGATTATAGTTAACCTCGACGCTTTACGTCTCGGTTAACTAACTAATCTCACGACAGGAATGAATCACTTCCCACCTCGGTGTGTAATATACTATTTCATACTCCCAATGATTAACATTTTTGCCAGGTCAGATAGATTGATAGATAGATGGTTAGATAGATAGATAGATAGATAGATAGATAGGTAGATATACATCGGCAGATAGATGAATAGATAGAAAGATAGATAGATAAAAATAATTTATATGGCTGAACGTTTTCCCGGTCAGATAAATTGATAGATAGATATGCAGATAGATAGACAGATAGATAGATATATAGAATGATAGATAGACAGATAGTAAGATAGTTAGATATATAGAAAGATAGATATAGATAGATAGATAGTTAGATAGATAGAAAGATAGATAACTATCTAGATATAACTATATATATATATAGTTAGATAGGTAGATATACATCGGCAGATAGATGAATAGATAAAAATAATTTACATGGCAGAACAACGTTTGCCGGGTCAGCTAGTATATATATATATATATATATATATATTTATATATATATATATATTTATTTATATATATATATATATATATATATATATATATATATATATATATATATATATATATATATATCAGGCACGGATCTAACTTTTATATATTCAAAAGCCAAAAGGTACTGGTATTTTGGGTAATGGTAAATCGAGTAGCTCCCAATCAGAACAGTTAAGTGGGGCCTAGGCCATTTGGGGGGGGAACGTTCCCCCCCTCTGGATCCGCGCCTGATATATATACATATATATATATATATATATATATATATATATATATATATATATATATTTATATATATATATATATATATATATATATATATATATATATATATATATATATATATATATATATATATATATATATATATATTTATATATATATTTATATATATATATATATATATATATATATATATATATATATATATATATATATATATATATATATATATATATATATATATATATATATATATATATATATATATATATATATATATATATATATATATATATATATATATATATATATATATATATATATATATATATAAATGGATATATGGCACACCAAATAATTTCAATATTTTATCGCAGTATATTTTCTTTGAGGATATTGAAATATATATTTTGAATATAAATATTGAACTTGGATTCTTATATCTCATATATCATTGTACTTAGGATACAGGGTGTTTCTTAGGTACTTGTAGAAAATTATGGAGCATATTCTTGACGTCAAAATGAAATGAATAGTTCCTATAAACGTATGTCCCCAATTTAATCGTTTCTGAGATACAGAGTGTAAAAGTTGAATTTTTATGTTTATGTTTTGTGAATAAAATTAAAAGTAATTATGATATTCGAGTAAAATTTGGTATCTGGGAGTATTTTTCAATGACAGTATCAACAGCCATCGGCAAGCCGTATACGTAAATTATATAAGCCATTTATTTAATTCGGAGAAGGGTCTAAAAAAACTATGAAAAAAACAAGATTCATTTTTTGACTACATTTGAATGTTGAATGTAGAAGACCATTGAATGAAACAGGAAAAATACAATGGCGTATCTTTTTCGATATTTACTACTTAGAGGCGACTTACGAGCCCCGACATCTTGTTTACACAAAAATTTCGATATCTCTATTTTTCCACTAGAGTACATGATACAGGTACGTCCAAAAAACTTATGACATTAAAAATGACTGAAAAGACATGTAGGTGGCGCCACCCCCACGAAAGAGACAAACTAACATCAAATTTGATACTTTCATTGAAAATTTCTTCCAGATACTAAGTTTCACGGGAATATCAGAATTACTTTGAAATTTATTCACAAAAAATAAAAATGAGAATTTAACTTTGAAACTCTCTATCTCAGAAACGAATAACTTGCGGATATATGTTTATAAAAACTTTTCTTCTCATTTTGACGTCAGCAATAATCTCCTGAATTTACTACAAGTATTTAAGAAACGCCCTATATATATATATATATATATATATATATATATATATATATATATATATATATATATATATATATATATTTATATATATATATATATATATATATATATATATATATATATATATATATATATATATATATATATATATATATATATATATATATATATATATATATATATATATATATATATATTATATATATATATATATATATATATATATATATATATATATATATATATATATATATATATAATATATATATATATATATATATATATGTATATATATATATATATATATATATATATATATATTTATATATATATATATATATATATATATATATATATATATATATATATTCATGTATATATATATATATTTATATATATATATTCATATATATATATATATATATATATATATATATATATATATAATATATATATATATATATATATATATATATATATATATATATATATATATACAGGGTGTTGCTTGAGTACGTGTATAGAATAAAATACCATGTTATTGACGTCAAAATAAGAAGAAAAGTTCGTATAAACATATGTCCGCAAGTTATTTGTTTCTGAGATACAGAGGGTCAAAGTTGAATTCTTATTTTGACACTCTGTATCTCAGAAACGAATAACGCACGGACATATGATTATGGGAACTTTTCATCTTATTTTGAGGTCAATAACATACTCAATTTTCTACACGTACTTAAGAAATACACTGTATATATATATATATATATATATATATATATATATATATATATATATATATATATATATATATATATATATATCGCGAGGAGATAAATAGTATATAAAACAAGCAAAATTATCTTTCTAGCTTGCTATGTCGAAGCAGCCGTTGACACGTGTTTCGGACTCTTTGGTCCTCATCAGAACGGCGTAGCCAAGTATGCGATGGAAAATCTGGAAATGAAACAGCAACAACAAGCAGAATTCATTGCTTCGGAAGACAATCACACATTTGTGGTACATTGTTCGAACTCTCTGGGAGATTTGGTCAAACTTTGACCACGGAGGCGATTAATGCCATCCGCAAGATCCTTGACCAAAGAGTCCGAAACACGTGTCAACGGCTGCTTCGATATATGTGGGCTAGACCGATAATTTTGCTTGTTTTATATACTATTTCCCCGCGATAAATTTCCTCTTTGTAGTTTCTTTCCACGGTCCAGGATCTCGCGGATGGCATTAATCGCTTCCGTGGGCAGAGTTTGACCAAATCTCCCAAACCGGAGAGTTCGCACAATGTACCACAAATGTGTGGTACAATTGTCTTCCGAAGCAAGGAATTCTACTTGTTGTTGCTTTTTCATTTCCAGGTTTTCCATCGCATACTTGGCTACGCCGTTCTGATGAAGACCAATAAGTCCGAAACACGTGTCAACGGCTGCTTCGAGATATGCGGGCTAGAAAGATAATTTTGCTTGTTTTATATATATATATATATATATATATATGAATATATATATATATATATATATATATAAATATAAATTTATATATATATAAATTTATAAATACAAATATATATATATATATATATATATATATATATATATATTTATATATATATATATATATATATATATATATGTATATATATATATATATATATATATATATATATATATATATATATATATATATAAATATATAAATATATATATATATATATATATATATATATATATATATATATATATATATATATATATATATATATATATATATAATATATATATATATATATATATATATATATATATATAATATATATATATATATATAATATATATATATATATATATATATATATATATATATTATATATATATATATATATATATATATATATATTATATATATATATATATATATATATATATATATATATATATATATATACGTCCGAAGTGAATATCTGCTATGAGTGTGAGATATCAATCGTTGAATTTGAAGAGCAACCTATAATTAGATAAATTGGGAATCTCACAAATTTTTGAAATTTTTTTTCATTTTGAATTTTCTTTTTTATTTCTTTTCTTTGTGTAGGCTTGAAATAAATATTTTATGATTCCAGCAAATAATGTCGAGTTACGACCACATAAATAAGAGCGATTTATATGATATTATAAAAAATTGGCTCGGAAATGGACTCTTAACCAGTACAGGTTTGTTGAGAAATATTTTTGAACTAACTTCGCCTAACCTAAAACCTAGTAGAGTTTATTGAAGGTTATTTCAACAGCCTGACCTAACAAGTTGAGGTTTCTTGAAGAAAATATGTGACTAACCTTACCAGTAAAGATTTGTTCAAAAATATTTGTACTTTTTCTGCCCTATCAGACGAGTTGAAGTTGATTATTGCAATTACACCAACCATAATATATATAAGTATCAGTAACGGCTGTTGGGAAAATTGGTACCTAACCTCATTTAGGATTTCATGAAGTTTGTCTCCCAGGGGGGCCCAAAAAAGATATTGGGATGTACATATTTGTGTTTCAATTCAAATATCGAAGTATCAATACTTCCAACATCCAGACAGATCTGTTTTTGTTTTAAGGCTTAATCTTTAGCCATTAGAATATCTTCAAGAGATTTTTCAATTTATTCGAATCAATAATTTTCTTAATGTACCTTTCTACTCATCCACTTATCTTTTGAAGCTAAAATACATTCTTTTTTTTTGTCCACTGTGAACTTCTCTATCACCTTTTCATTAAAGTCAGGAATTATTTGAACCATAGCACTATCAATTAATAACATGGCCAAAACACTAAAAGGATGTTCACACATAGTAGGCATTTCTCAGAAAGATTTATTAAGTTTTAAATTCGAAAAACATCTCTCTGGTTCGGCTGTTGTCATTGGTATAATCACTAATATTCGCAAAGTTTCAGTTATTCCTTTGAAAGCAGTATCTGTACCTAACAACAGGATGAAATGTAATGTTTTTAAGCAGCCCGAAATTCCTGGATTGTCTTTTTTTTGAAGACTTTTCTTATTTTTTAATCTTGTCTACCAAATGTTTGAGATCATAATAATAATAATAATAATAATCTTTATTGCACCTAAGAATTACATAAAAAATGAGTACAAAAGGTAGAAGTTCAGCTATAGCTGTTCTACCACTACCACCAAAACGAAACAATCACTGTATACAATCAATCTGAAAATTCAGACATTTTTCTTTAAGGTACCTTTTGAATGTATTGATATTAATACAGTTATTAAAGAAATCCAGATTATCATTTAGAATCTTCACAGCCCTATAAGAGAAAGCCCTTTCAAGCTTGGATGACCTATGGTATGGTATATCAAAACTACTACTACCACGTACATTCACACAATGACATAGTTCTCTCTTAACCAGGAGTTCATTCAAGTATGAGGAACTCTCTGAACTCAATATTTTATGTATAACAGCCGCAAATTGACATAGAACCACTGACTCATATTTCAGGATTTTATGATTATTATAATGTGGAGTAACATGTTCTTTCCGTTTTATGTTGAATGAGTATCTAAGGCAACAATTTTGCATTTTTTGCATGAACTCCTACCTTTGTCCAATTTTCATGCCCTCCAAATACTAAACAAACAAAACAAAAAAAGCATTACTTTCATCATATACACACAACCACGGAGTCTTGTAAATGTTTTCATCAAATTTTCGTCTAAAACCGGACCGACGAGCCGGCTGATTTTTATACCCTTTCTGTTCCTGAATTATATTCAAAACTGGCGTCGAACGTCCATTATCTTTTAAATCGACTTTTTCCTACAAACATAATTTGCTAAAAACAAATTTTTCTAACTACTCATTTTGTTTATAAAATGGGCAAAAAGAAAAAACAGCCCTTCACAACCGTCCGTCAACACAGCAGGTAATCTTCATGCGGCCAAGACACTTTGAGTCCGTAGCAGTCTTCTCCGCCGACCCCGGATTATGTCATCTCGCCTTGCCGTTATTGAGAGATATGTGGACTCGTGGCTCAAACGCCCGTGCTCATCGAAGAAATGTAATGTTGGTTGCAGTTGGATTGTAATACTCGTATAGTTTCTTAAATTCCGGTGGATTGTATGGATTATTTTAGATTTTTAGAATATTGCTTAAGTAACTAGCTTGTTCCAAATTATATATGATTATTCATTTATGTCCTAAAATTAGAAAAATACGATTGTTTCTAGAATTCCTGGGAGGGCAGAGTTCCAGAGGCCCCCTCACCAGCCGCCACTGGTACCTAAATTAACTTACTCTCACTTAGCTAGTAGATGAATTGGTTTTATTGTAACTGTTTTCATTGATTTTATTTTAGGAGAAAAATGGCGAACAAGCAGAAAGCTACTCACTCCAGCGTTCCATTTTCAAATTTTACAGGAATTTTTGAAATGTTTCAACGATGAAACCGAGAAGTTTGTGAAGCATATCGAGGAAAATATCGAGGAATGCACCAAAGATATCAAACCTTTCATAATATATTTCACATTGAAAAATATCTGTGGTAAGCCGAATTTTTAATCATTAAGTCTGATGTAGAACACTGTAGACACTAGAGTATACCGGGAAAAGAAAGACATTAAATGCAACTTTCGCTTACCATACACTTACCATTCCCTTCTTCCATTGTGAAGATGCGAAACTTTGGACTGATTTAACACAAATATTGATAAATTTTTTTTGCTTCAAAAACAATCTCAAATACCAAATATCAGCTAATTAGAGGAAGAAAACACCAGTCCTGCCCCAGAAGGTATAACACGGCTTTAAAAGCCACTGCTCATCTCACCTCAGTGCTTATTTTCTCAGGATTAATATGTATGGGAAGAAGTAGTGTTCATATGTACTTTTAGTGTATGCATACCAACTACCTTGGGCCGACGGCCAATCTCCAGGTACCAGGTGCTAAAGGTGGGAAAAACTAAACTTAGTTTTCTTAAATTATCAGGTCTGATTTTTATATATGCTTTGACGAATACTGTGAAAACTCATAATTAGTACTGCCAGACACTTCCCTTCAGCGGAAGTCTTCGCCAGACGCTTTGAAAATCCCAAAAAAATGATGGAACCTCACTTAATTTCTTAGACTTGATTTTTATATATGATACTTAGGGAACTATTCCAATATATTAAATTGGTCTACCCACATTTCTATTGCCGTGTCAGGGCAAAACCTATTTATTTACCTACTATCCAAAACTTTAGCTGGATGTGATATTGCCACAAGCAGGACTCTCTACACAACTTACGTGCGACGTATTTTAGAGTATGCGGGCCCAGTTCTGTGGGCAAATCTGAATTGATAATCACATATAGAGCGCTTCACTCTCTCTCCGGTACCAAGCTAGTTAGTCAAGTATGTTAGGTACGCTGGATAATATTTGGGAGGTCTCACGTTCAAACCCCGGGGCCGACTGGTCTGCCATGAGTTTTTTTCAGAGGTTTCCTCATGGTAACGTAAGTCACTGCTTGCAAACTTATAAGGCGAATGCTGGGCCAGTATTAATCCTCTGAGCCCTACCCACACTTCCTATGTTCCATAAATATCCCGTCTCACCTATCCTTAATGCACTTGTACATACAGGCGTATCCTCTGATCTGGCTGAAGGAGTTAATCCCAAACTCAAGCTGCCCGCCTCCCTGACACATACTTCAGGGAGGAATGAAACACGTGTGTTTCCTTTTTTTTTTCTTCTCTCCGGTGCAGACATGGCGTACCTCTTTCCACTCAATCAGAATCGGGCATAGAGAGGACACTTCTACAAGCTAGCAAAAGAGAACTTCAGGGCAACACTGAGGAGCAACTTTCTCTCCAACCGAGTTTTCGAAACCTGGAATCGGCATCCCTCTGACATTGTGTTATCGCAAACGGTGAATTCCTTCAAGAGCTCTCTGGATAGATGGTCTAACCTTCATCGTTAATAAATTTAGTTTTAGTTTCAGCTCATTCGATTTGTTATTCAGTTCATATGTTTGTATCACTTCTCAAATACTTTCTTAATTTCAATTCTATGTTTATATTTTTGAGTTTATAGGCTAACCTTAATTCCCATCTTCTGTAATAATAATAATAATAATACCTCCTGCAAGCAGCCAGACTGATCGTAAGGGCCAAATATTCCTCCAGACACACATTAAGTTTCCCTATGAGTATGAGCGTGATCATGATTCGTCAATTTAAGCGCATATTGTGACATGATAATAATAATAATATATATATATATATATATATATATATATATATATATATATATATATATATATATATATATATATATATATTTATCCTGAAGGACATTACATTAATGTATAGGACACGTCAAAACACTTAATATAGAATTATCTAATTTCTGTAGAAAAATATTCTTCCAGAGTATAGAAACATTTATACAATAATATTGTGGTAACTTCCTTCTTGGATTTTGATCGACATAAGGACTTGATCCAGTTGGGCAGGTGATTTAACAATTTGATCCCTACATATGTTGGACACATTTCAAATTTAGAGGTCCTATGAGCCGGAATGCAGATGGTGTAATTATGCCGTGTGTTATAATTGTGAAAACTGGAAGACGTATCTAACTTTGACAATTTGCCGTGAATAAACAGTAGACAATTCAAAATGTAAATACAAGGCAATGATAAAATTCTATGTTGGATGAATATCGGTCTGCATGATTCTTGGGGTTTCAAGTTGAAAATGAGACGTATACATCTTTTCTGTGATGAAAAAATTCTTATTTTTTTAAACATAAAAAATATTTTTATTTCACACCAACACGTTACACTCTGCTTTGAATAGATTCAATGAAATAATATATAGTAAACACATATTAAATCTCGCTTGAATGGGCGAATCCTGACATTGCGTTCATAACTCAAAGGGACACTTAATGTGTGTCTGGGCGGATGTTTGGCCCTTGCGATCGGTCTGGCTGCTTACATAAGCTATTGAAATAGATCCCCCGAGTATCATATACAGGGTCGCTGATATGTATGGAAAGGGTCGATTATTTACTAAAGTAAGATAGTTAGCGAAAAATGTTAAGATACAAAAATTATAGGGTTTTCTAAAATCTATCACACTAAATAAAAATTAAGTATACAGGGTCAGTTAAAAAGTACTGAAGAAATAAAATTGCTTTTTCTTTAATAGAACACCCTATATATTATACAATATTTCAATTCTGCTCGAAATTCTGAACAAAATTTACATAGCACATCATTTCCTAAATTCAATCGTTTTCGTTATATCGAATTTTGAAAATAAGCTTTTACTACTCTCTAATATATTGAAGAAAAAGTACGAAATGATGGATATTCACTATGGAAGCCACACAAAGTGGAGTATGTAGATATGATTACAATTTAATTATATTTTTACACGAAATAAAAAGCATAATTGTTCAGGGTTCATAAAAATGCAGAATAAAAGTTGTAATCAACAACAAATTCTATTTAATAAGGTGCTCAAAGTGTTTACCATTTACCTCCTGACAGTAATGAACTGGCTGAACAAAGTTTTGTAGTGAATTTAAAATCATGTGAGGAGGAATGGTAGAAATTTCATGCCTTATTCTTTCTTTCAACTCTTAGATATTTGGCGGCCTATTTTTGTAGACTACATTTACCGTCGGGAGGTAAATGGTAAACACTTTGAGCACCTTATTAAATAGAATTTGTTGTTTATTACAACTTGTTTCCTGCATTTTTATCAACCCTGAACAATTATGCTTTTTTATTTCGTGTAAAAATATAATTAAATTGTAATCATATCCACATACTCCACTTTGTGTGACTTCCATAATGAATATCCATCATTTCGTGCTTTTTCTTCAATAAATTAGAGAGTAGTAAAAGGTTATTTTCAAAATTCGATATCTCGAAAACGGTTGAATTTAGGAAATGATGTGCTATGTAAATTTTGTTCAGAATTTCGAGCAGAATTGAAATATGGTATAATATATAGGGTGTTCTATTAAAGAAAAAGCAATTTTATTTCTTCAGTACTTTTTGACTGACCCTGTATACTTAATTTTTATTTAGTGTGATAGATTTTAAAAACCCTATAACTTTTGTATCTTAACATTTTTCGCTAGCTATCTTACTTTAGTAAATAATCGACCGTTTCCATACATATCAGCGACCCTGCATAAAAATCAAGATTGAGAAAATAATTAACGTTCCATCATTTTTGGGACCATCAAAGCGCCTGACAAAGACTTACTCCGAAGGTAAGTGTCTGTCAGTAATGATTATAATTTTTTACAGTATTCTTTGAAGCATATATAAAAATCGGCCCTTAAAATTTAAGAAAAGTAAGTTGAGTTTCGGTCCACCTTCAACACCTGGTACCCGGAAATTGGCCGTCGGTACGAGGTAGCAAGTATGCATACATTGAAAGTACATACGAACATAACTTTATCCCACACATTTTATTGCTCAGAAAATAAGTAACGTCTGGCGACTCTGAGATCTGGCTCTATTAGGTAATTAATACTTTTTAGACTTGTTGAAACTACGCATTTAGTGAGTTCTTAACAAAATCTGCAGAGTATAGTCTTCGTAATCAAATTGTAATCACATAGCCCAACTAACATTTTTTGTTTTATAATGGTAAAGGTTACGTTTCGATTACCTATTTTATAAAACCTAAGAACCTATCAATTGTTCGCGAAACGTTTTCGTTACTCTTATAAAACCCCTATAGCACTTAAATGGAGAATCCTATAAAGGTAACGGTGACTAAATTTTAGTACCATATAAAACTCACACTTTCCACTTATTTGTAACTAAGACGTTGTCGTTACCTTTATAAAACATAAATAGGTTTTATAGCGGCAAGGAATATATTTTCGTTACCGCTATAAAACCTTAATATTAAAACATCCTCGCCTATAGTGTTTATAAACACCAAAAATAAACCACCCCTTTTAGCTTCATCTCCTTCTACATTGTTTGTTCACAATATGATCTATTTCAAGTCCTTCCCATTATTATTCTGCTTCTACTTTAAAGTTGACAGCAATGGATTTTCACTTTGATATTATGAAAATGGCAAATTATAAAATTAGGTATTATAACAACTTAAATACTTTGGCAATTTTTCATGATGATTTTATTTGGCACGAAAGATTTATTGAGTAGTTTTACATTTTACCATTCCTAAAACTGAAGCGCCCCCGTTTTGGGCTCTCTAACAATTTATTTTTATAAAATTGAAATTATGTCTCATTATTCCTTTTTCTGCAAATAAGCTGTCCAACATTACTTAATCCCATATTTTTGAAGAAATACGTCTTCAAGCTTTAGTAATATTGTTTAAAATGCATAATTTTTCTTCTTTGTGAGGATAATTATGTCAATTCGAACACAAACATAAAAATGGCCGCCATATAAAAGGACACAATGTTCGCCATTTCGCTTTTTAAAAACTTATAGTTTTATTTATGCCTCTAAGTAATAATAAACACCTTAAAAAGTTTTATAAAACTTACCTAGGTGTCTCATGGGATTATTACCGAAAAGTTATTTCTAAAAACTGGAATTAACCGGAAAACCAATTCAAAGCTACCAGTTCTCAAATGTCAAATATCAATTGCATAACCCCACTTTTGAATGTCTTTTTTGTTTATATTAGCTTTAAAACGAGTGTTATATTAATATATTTTCTTGAGGAAAGTCTGCGTCTTAGTCTATATCATTTTTGGTAAATTTAGTTGTGGGTGATTTATCACCTGGTGGTGTGCTTCGCAAAATATTCTCCCGGGTTTTAGCGCATTTTCTATAAAAGCTGCTACTGTATTTAACTTTCTTCCAATTTTTTCTCTCTTGTGGCATATTTATTTACTTACAATCAATTACTAATTCAAAAACAATAACCACGATTACTGATTAAACATTAAGAAAACACGGAAAACAATCATTAAACATCTTTACCTCAAAAATATAGTTTCGGCCCCTTCTATACAAAAGTTGGCCTATAAGTTTTATGAAATTTTTTGTACTAGCTGTAGAATATTTATTAAGTGCCTTAAGATTTGTAAAGGTTTTACGAAGTAAGCTATAAAACCTCAAGAGTAAAAGTTTTATAATGAGGTTTTAAAGAACGCTATAAATCCTTTTAAAAAACTATAAGTAACCAACACCAAAAGTTTTATAGATACGGTAACGGAAACGTTTTGGATGCAATGTTATAAAACTTTAAGTATTTTGGTATTTTCTGGACGTCTTATAAAACTTGTAACACCAATAGTTTTCTTATAAAACTAAAAAAACTATTATAAAAGCTAAGATTCTTTATAAACCTCTTATAAATATCCGTTACCGATTAATAAAACTTTAGGCTCCAAAAAATGTTAGTTGGGAGAGTTCTTATAAGATATTGTAACTGTATGTTCATATATAGGTACATAGATATAATAAGAATAATAATATAGCTTTATTTCTGTTGAATGAATAGTTACATTATGGAAAAAGTCAGGACAAAAATTCACCTATAGTATAGTAACACTTATCAATTAGAAGCTGTTTCAACTTAGCCCTTAAAATAGAAATAGATTGGGCATTTACAATACTACAGTCCAATCTATTGAAAACTTCCAACCCCAAATATAATGGAGATCTTTTACTCATTCTGAACTTAAAATTAGGTAATACAAAAGCGTTTCTGTCACGGGTATCATGAGTGTGCCGGTCGCCACGCCTCAAAAGCGGCTTCCGCATTTTATAAATTAAAGTAGCCAGTTCCAAAATACAGAGTGAAGGTCAAGTTAAAATTTTGAGAGATCTAAACAAAGGTCTACAGGAAGCAGTATAAGGCGCGCCGAAGGCTCCTTTCAATCTTCTTCTGACACAGGAATACATCGCAAGCCGCAGACGATGAGCCCCAGAATATAATACCATAAAAAACTTCTGAGTGCGCCTGCGCGTAATAAACAGATATGAGCTGATCGGAGATCAAAATGTCTCTCATATTTCGGACTAGAAAACATCTATTATCATCTATTCGAAATTCAACTTCGAATACTAGAGACTAAGATATAAGAACTTGACATTATAAAAAAAACGTCAAACTATTCTCGTTTTTTCATTTCAGAAACTGCGATGGGACTAGAGAAAATAGATGAGGTTACATTCGTAAACTACAGAGAAAAACTTGGAAAACTCTTACCCCTATTTTTCCAAAAACTTCAGCGCATATGGTACAGATCTGCTATTTTATACAGTCTTTCCGATTTGGCTTCCAGAGAAAAAAAATTAGTTGAAGAAATGCATAATTTTTCACGCGAGGTAATACAAGATAGATTGAAAAAACAAAATTTCGGGAAGAGGAAAAGAATGGCGATGTTGGATCTACTGCTTAAATTTAAAGAAGATGGCGTTGACATCGATTTGAAATCCATAAGGGAAGAAGTCGATACGTTTATCTTTGAGGTAAGTACGAAAAAAATAGTATCATCTTTATAGCAGCTGTTATATCATATGATAGCATCATATGACAAACAAAAATTCAAGTTCTATAATATTTATAGACTGCGTTTTCTATAATATATTCTCCATGAAAATATGAACAGCCAAAGTAATTTCCAATTTTATTTATTGCTACCTTCAATTACTATTACTATTTGCTGTTATTTTGCACAACCTTCATTCGTATGGCTGTATTCCTTTGGAGAACATTGTTGGGAACACAGGCAAAGGGACATGGAAAAAATAAAACAAAATATATAGATATAATATCAAAATTCATGAAACTGGATGATAGTAAATAGTTAACAATTACATAGTAAATAAATACTCTAGGAATTTTAAATATATACCGAAATATCATAGCTCTTCAATTAACCCGAACCAGTATACAAAGTTGTATTCTTTCTTCAAATAATAATTGATATCACACATCTAACGAAAAGATTATTGGTTCAATATTTAAAGTTTCTTGAAATTTGAATTGGCAATTATAGATAATTTTATGATTGTAGGGACATGACACAACTGCTGCAGCTATTCAATTTCTTCTGCTTCAGCTGGCCAATAATCAAGATATTCAGGTGAGAATATTTTCAGTGCACTTGTAGAAATTTACCCAAGTTTTGTTGATAGTTCAGTTTTGCCTTAAAAACAAACCCAGATATAAAATTTCCGCTCATTTGGTTCGTGGGAACCACTGGAGATGCCGATATGTACCGGGAACAAAATAATATATATATATATATATATATATATATATATATATATATATATATATATATATATATATATATATATATATATATATATTAGGCAATTTTAAGGTCATAAACCCGCATACGGAAGCAGCTGTTTACACGTGTTTCGGACTTTTTGGTCCTCATCAGAACAGCGTAGCCAAGTTATGGTTGGACTAACTTGGAGATATAGAATCAAAACAATCGAAATCCTTCGTTGTAAAAGATCATCGCACATTTGCAGCTAACAGCTTGAACACTCCTGTAAACAGCTGCTTCCGTATGCGGGTTTATGACCTTAAAATTGCCTAATATCTTGATTATTCCCCGCTTAAGCCTTATTGTATCTTAAGATTTACTTGGTCCGAGGTCCGGTAGAAGACATAAATTGCCTCCGTGGCTTATGTGAAGATCTTGCTCCCAAGCAGGAGTGTTCGAGCTGTTAGTTGCAAATGTTCGATGATCTTTTACAACGAAGGATTTCGATTGTTTTGTTTCTCCATATCCAAGTTTGTCCAACAATAACCATACGCTGTTCTGATGAGGACCAAAAAGTCCGAAACACGTGTAAACAGCTGCTTCCGTATGCGGGTTTATGACCTTGAAATTGCCTAATATCTTGATTATTCCCCGCTTAAGCCTTATTGTATATATATATATATATATATATATATATATATATATATATATATATATATATATATATATATATATATATATATATATATATAAGATATATAGAGGAGATATATGAATTATATAATTGGTTGCATAGGCTGATTGCAAACGTTTTTTGTCCTACTAAACAAAACAATAACTGATGATAATTAACTTGATTTATGAAACGAGCATGTTTAGTATTGAAGTGTAGCTTGATAAGGAGTTTTATTTTATCTATATATAAACAGTTATTTACAGAAACAAAATGAACGTATACAGTATATATTGAAACTGGTGTAGCTATTGGTATAAAACAAATTACTTTTGGTTCTTTTAATTTTGATTGGCAAAGAATAATTGAAGAATAAAACGAAAATTTTTCATTTCTTGATAATCACATAAGAGTGTCCACTTTCCTTTTTTCAAAAATAAGTTATCGTGTCTTCATTGAACTCTTTTATTTTATTCTTTTAATTGCCAGAAGAAAGCAGCAGAGGAAGTGGAAAATGTCTTCAAGGGCGAAGATAGATCTTGTACTCAGGAAGATTTATCGAAATTAGAATACCTAGAATGCTGCATAAAAGAAACCTTGAGGTTATACCCCAGTGTACCATTTATTTCTCGACAATGTGGAAAAGAATATACGACATCAACAGGCTACAGAATTCCAAAAGGTACAACTCTGCACATGCACGTTTTTGACCTTCACAGAGACCCAAACGTCTATCCAGATCCTGAGAAATTTGACCCTGAACGATTCAAACCAGAAAACACAACAAATAGGTCCCCATTTGCCTATGTTCCTTTCAGTGCTGGACCAAGAAATTGCATAGGTGCGTTTGAATCTATTCCCGAATTCGTGTTCTAATAGTTTCTGACTCATGATATGAATATTTTCAGGGCAGAGGTTTGCAATGTGGGAAGTGAAGACTTTGCTATGTGGCATCTTGAGAAATTTCAGACTGGAAGCCATAGATACTCCAGAAGATGTGATATTCAAATGTGATCTGATATTGTCTACATACAATCCTATCAGAATAAAGTTTATTAAGAAATAAATCTTTTAAGGTATTATTTGTTAACCCAAAAGTGGAAAGAAGTGGAAAGCGGAAAATTCATCAAAATCAGAAGATAAGGCATTCTGTTATTCGTTGATAACTCAAAAACTATTAATATTCAAGAAATTTTGAAAAAAAATTCTTAAAGAGGAGGAAATGTCCAATAAAAAAGTAGACTCCCGGAACTCTATCTCTGTTATTTATAATTTTAATTTAACGCCGAAAATAGGGCTCGGAGTGGCCGTTACGCTATGAATGCATTGCCCCTAAGGAGAATGTAGGTACCAAATAAAATAATTTTGTTATAGTAACAAATATCAATTTAAGAATTTGAATAAATTATAGTATCATCCAGATTCTTGAAAAAAAAGATTTCAGTTGGAAAAAAAATTTTAAGACAATTCTTCAAAAAGTTATACTATTCAATTAACTAATTTTTTCCAATCTCCGTTTTCATAAATGGACGACACAAAAATTTAAATAATTGGCCTAAAAATTTTTGTTTTCGTACACCTGTACAGGCTGTCCCATTTTCGATGTCCTTACGGGGTAACTCGCTTATTTTTAAAGATAGAGATTTGCGGTTTTCGCGAAC
This sequence comes from Cynegetis impunctata, assembly GCA_030704885.1. Lineage (NCBI taxonomy): Eukaryota > Metazoa > Arthropoda > Insecta > Coleoptera > Coccinellidae > Cynegetis > Cynegetis impunctata. The sequence continues at coordinate 150,894 of JARQZK010002926.1, read as the reverse complement.
GTTGGCTACTTTTTTGTTAATCTCACGATACCGTAAACAAACTTTTCATAGCTTGCTTCGTTTTTAAGATACAGGGCGAAGTTGAAAATAATGCATTTTGGTCCCCCTCCTGTATCACAGCTGTCTTTCAACTTATAGAAAAAGTAAAAACTGTTTTTTATACACTTTTTTACGTAGAATCCAGTGGCGTAGTCAGATTTTTAGAATGAGCTGTCATTGTTTAGATAAAACCCAATGTTATATTTTTTTAAATGGAACACGCTGTATATTTTTCCATATTGAAAACACAAATACTTTGCGCTTTTCAAAAATATATAATACTTATATAACATTTTAAGTATTAGCCTTGTATTTAGATAATCTTCTTTTTTTATGTCAAGTCAAGACAAATATCACTTTGATAGATCGTTCGGCGCAGTAAACAAATATATCACTTCCATTTATATAAGTAAGAATGAAAAGTAGTCATTAAAAAAATATTATTTAATATTATATAATACTAAATAAATAATTGCTTCGCCATTTTGGACCTCCCGAAATGCAGGCGGCCGAAGGCCGAATTTTGGCAAACTTACAAAGCCGAGATAAAGAGATCGGCCCCGAATCGCGGGGCCCGAAGGGCCCCGTCGATCGCCCGCGTCCTTTCCGTAGTGCTTAGGCTACGTCTCGCCTCGATCCGAGACGCCGATTTTCGATATCGAACGTTTAAAGTTTGACGTTTCTCCGGAATTCGTGAAAACGGCAGCATTTCCGACGCTTAAGAACCATTTTCGCTTGAATCCAACTAGCATTCACGTGACCGCCTCTCGAACATTGGCGGGGCGATTCACGAGAAGCATCGCCACCGCGAGGCCAACGAGTATAGTAGCTTTTCTACCGATTTCGCACAAACCGATTGACACTATCGCAGTGAGCAGGCGATGGCGCGCCGTTCGACAGAGGAGGGACGAGCTCAGCACTTGACGCGTCGCGTACCAAGATAAAGATGCGTTCGGTTCAATCGCGTACCGTTCGACAGAGCAGGGACAGGCTTTTGCATCATCGTGGTTCGGGAACTATATTTTTCATCGATCTATAGTTTTCACGGATCTATTTAATAGGCGGGGGAGCCTCTCACTAGTATTAATACTAAATAAAATAATTGCTTCGCATTTTGGACCTCCCAAAAATGCAGGGCGGCCGAAGGCCGCATTTTGGCAAACTTACAAAGCCGAGATAAGAGATCGTCCCCGAATCGCGGGGCCCGAAGGGCACCCCGTCGATCGCCCACGTCCTTTCCGTAGTGCTTAGGCTACGTCTCGCCTCGATCCGAGACCGGCCGGATTTTCGAGTATCGAACGGTTTTAAAGTTGGACGTTTTCTCCGGAATTTCGTGATAAAACGGCCAGCATTGCGTACGCTTAAGAACCATTTTCGCTGTTGAATCCAACTGCATTCACGTGACCGCCTCTCGAGCCCGACAGTTGGACGGCGTCTGGCGAATTCTATGGAGAAGCATTCCTGCCACCGCGAGGCCACAACGAGTATAGTAGTTTTCTAACCGATTTCGCACCAAACTACAAGATTAACACTATCGACAGTGAGCAGCAGATTGGCGCCGCACCGTTCGACAGAGGCAGGGACAGAGCTCAGCACCTTGACGCGTCGCGTACCATTAGAAAAAGGATTGCGTTTCGGTTCAATCGCGTACCGTTCGACAGAGGCGGGACAGGCTTTGCACTCATCTTTGGTTCGGGAAACTATATTATTCATCGATCTATGTTTTCACGGATATATTTAATAGGCGGGGAGCCTCTCCACTAGTATAATAATACTAAATAAAATAAATTGCTTCGCCATTTGGGACCTCCCAAATGCAGTGCGCCAATGCCCGCATTTTGGCAAACTTACAAAGCGAGATAAAGAGATCGGCCGCTCGAATCGCGGAGGCCCGAGGCACTTCGATCGCCCCCGCGTCCTTTCCGTAGTGCTTAGGCTACGTCTCGCCTCTTATCCGCCGATTTTCGATATCGAACGTAAATATTTGACGTTCTCCGAATTCGTTGGAAAACGGCAGCATTTCCGACGCTTAAGAAACATTTTTCGCTTGAATCCAATAGCATGCACGTGAACCGCCTCTCGAGCCGACAGTTGGAGCGGGTCGAATGTCTATCGAGAAGCATCGCCACCGAGGCCCAACGAGTATAGTAGTTTTCTACCGATTTCGCACAAACTACAGATCGACACTATTGACAGTGAGCAGCAGATGCGGCGCCGTTGTCGACAGAGGCAGGGACGACTCAGCACTTGACGCGCGCGTACCATAGGTAAAGGATGCGTTCGGTTCAATCCGCGTACGGTTCGACAGAGGCGGGGACAGGCTTTGCCACTCATCGTGGTTCGGGAAACTATATTTTTCATCGATCTATAGTTTTCACGGATCTATTTAATAGGCGGGGGAGCCTCTCACTAGTATATAATTACTAAATAAATAATTGCTTCGCCATTTTTGGACCTCCCAAATGCAGGCGGCCGAAGGCCGATTTTGGCAAACTTACGAAGCCGAGATAAAGAGATCGGCCCCGAATCGCGGGGCCCGAAGGCCCCGTCAGATCGCCCGCGTCCCTTCCGTAGTGCTTAGGCTACGTCTCGCCTCGATCGCGAGACGCCGATTTTCGATATCGAAACGTTTTAAAGTTTTGACGTTTCTCCGGAATTACGTGAAAACGGCAGCATTTCCGGACGCTTAAGAACCATTTTCGCTTGAATCCAACTAGCATTCACGTGACCGCCTCTCGACGGACAGTTGGACGGGTCGAATTCTATCGAGAAGCATCGCCACCGCGAGGCCCAACGAATATAGTAGTTTTCTACCGATTTCGCACAAACTACAGATTGACACTATCGACAGTGAGCAGCAGGTGGCGCGCCCGTTCGACAGAGGCAGGGACGAGCTCAGCACTTGACGCGTCGCGTACTATAGATAAAGGATGCGTTCGGTTCAATCGCGTACCGTTCGACAGAGGCAGGGACAGGCTTTGCACTCATCGTGGTTCGGGAAACTATATTTTCATCGATCTATAGTTTTCACGGATCTATTTAATAGGCGGGGGAGCCTCTCACTAGTATAAGTTACTAAACAGAGATATATTTAATGATTATAACAAAAATAGAAACTTGTATGTAACACTGCTACAAAACAAAGTTCTATTATTTTTCTGTTGAAAATGTTTTGTAAATATTGTTCAAATTACTTCGAAAACTTCTCTCGTGGCATTCATCAGAGCATCTCGATTTTCGTGCCGCGTGTGGTTTATTTTATTTTTTATGTAGCCCCATATAAAGAAATCTAATAGAGATAAGTCAGGGGACCTTGGTTGCCAGTTAATGGGGTCATTTTTATCAATACACTGGATTTAGAATCTTTATAGGATAAATATTTTCTATATTGAGCCAACGGAATTTCGTCAAGTAGTTTAGAAATAAAATCATCCAAAATTTTCAAATATCTTTGATGATTCAAGTTACCGTCGAAAATACGGTAGACTAATCTTCCTCCAAAAACGAAACAAAATCGGACAATATACCACCTACAAAACTCAATACACTTCTCAGTTTCACTTAGGTGCAGATGATGTATAGCTTGGGATATGTAGGGAGTATATATATATATATATATATATATATATATATATATATATATATATATATATATATATATATATATATATATATAATATCTTCGAAACCCTTGGAATGCCAACCGAATCTTCAATTTCTCTGCAAGTATTTTTGTTCTCTTCTACCTTTGCGAGGACACTAATTTCATCATTTTCGGTATTTTCTTTTCTATAACTTTCTGGCCTAGGCTTTTCAAAAGATCCGAAAAAGGAAACTTTCAAAATAGAGGTCCATCGCTTGATTTTGGATTTAAACCAACTTGGTAATATATCCCAACCATATCTAATTTTTCGTAGTTTTGATATACTGAATTATCAGTCGCCATTGTAAGAAAAATTTGTACAATTTGACAGGAACTATAAATATTTTGCACTTGCGTTTTTTTCATAGCCACCTACTAATTAGGTCCAGAGCGTATATAGTTGATAAATAGTGTTTCATTAGTTTAAATTTATTGTTTTGTCAAATTGTTTAATAATGTATATTAAACAATATTTTTTAATGAAAACTTTTCATTCTTACCTATATAAATGGAAGTGATATATTTGTTCACTGCGTCGAACGATCTATCAAAGTGATATTTGTCTTGACTTGACATAAAAAAAAGAAAATTATCTAAATACAGGGCTAATACTTAAAATATTATATATTTTTGAAAAGCGCAAAACATTTATGTTTTGAATATGGAAAAATATACAGTGTTCCATTTAAAAAAATTATAACATTGGGTTATATCTAAACAATGACAGCTCATTCCAAAAATCTGACTACGCCACTGGATTCTACGTAAAAAAGTTCTATAAGTTAAAAGACAGCTGTGATACAGAAGGGGGACCAAAATGCAATATTTTCAACTTCGCCCTGTATCTCAAAAACGAAGCAAGCTATGAAAATTTTGTTTACGGTATCGTGACATTCACAAAAAAGTAGCCAACGTTCGCGAAAACCGCAAATCTCTATCTTTAAAAATAAGGGAGTTACCCCGTAAGGACATCGAAAATGGGACAGCCTGTACGTGTTCGTTGGAATGCGCATCCAAAAATTCAAGCGATTCAGAAAACATTAGCGCTGCGTTCATCCGTGCTGTGCATTCAAAAACGTGGGTATTTTTGCATCCACATTAACGTTATTGGTTGCACGTTCTTGGATGCACGTTGATGTATCAAGACATCGCCCGTGTGAAAGGACATCCAATAACGTGCAACCTGATTGCGTACACGCGTACGTACAAAACCATAGTTTTGTCCAGTCTGCTAAAATGTTTGGCTGGATGTCTGAGCAGGAGGAATATTTAGCTCTGGTGGCAGTGTCGTGTACAAAGAAAAAAGAAAAAGAAAATCTCAGCCGAATGTGGTCTAAAGGTTGGTTTCTAAAACGATAAAATTTTACACACATCCACCTGTTAGAGAAATGGAGGTTAAAACTAGAGGACTCTCGTAATTACGTAAGGACGGACGAAGAAACCTATTCTTAACTATTGGACACGGTTATTCCATTAACAAAACGCCAAGACACAATGATGAGATTGGCAATAATTGCAGAAATTACTGCAAGAAATTACCAAGATTTAAAATTCATTACTTTAATATGTCCGGAAGCCTCATCGTACCACTTCTCTTCGAGATAAAAACTTTTTCATTTTATCTCCGAACCCCACCACGAAGACTATTGATTTTAGCGACAACTGTACTTTTTGTAGCATTTGGTTGAATGATTCGCAGCTTCTCTATCAATATTTTGTATGCTTGATTTTTTTTATTTCGGTCTAAATAGTGCTTTGATTTTGTCTGCCACAAGCAGGGTAGGTCCCTGTACCACTCCACAAATAATGATGAAACTATTTGCAAACATTTTTAGTAAATATTATACAAACTCATGAAATATTTAACTTATTATTTTAAATTAACCGCCGCTACTGCTTTAAAAACGCACACTATCCACACGTAAAGACTTGAATGCATTAACGTTATTGGTTGCACGTTGATGTATCAAGACATCAACGCCCATGTGTAGGGGCCTTATCTCTTCATTTCTAATGTGTTCTAACCTTGATACTCCCCTACTACGCCTCCAGAAATCCATTTCTAACGCGTTCAACCTGTTTTTGGTCTATTGCCGTCTGCCGAGCACCCATGTCTCCGAACCAAGTACAGACGCTTTCAAATATTGTTTTATATATGGTTCGTTTTGTACCTTTGCGGATGTTTTCGTTCCATAATACGGAGTTAAGTTGACCAATACCTCGTTTGCCTTGCAAAATCTTGGTTATAAACTTTAACAACTAATCGTTCTACTACATTTTCGTAAAATTATATTCAAGTTTCAAAATGAATACCTAATTATAGGAAACAACTACAACTCTCTCCTTTGTGTTCGAAATTAATTATAATATTATTAATATCGTATGTTGAAATTGTTTGAACTATATTTGGCAGTCCGTCTGAAGACGGCCGTCTACAGATAATTGCTGAACCCGAGTTCAAAAAAACAAAAACTCAGTTCTATTCAATTCGTACTTGAAAATTTGTGTAAATTCGGTAAGTCTTCAATTTTACATATCTATATGGATAAGGAACTCATAGTAAATACTTATTTACATTACGATTTTCGACTTAACTACCACTAATAATTGAATTATTGTACATAAGAAAAAGTTAGATTGACAAAGCAATAGAGTAGTTGCTGAGTTATTTTAGGTGACAGGCTCAGATGAGAATTGCGTTTTTTCATATAGTTTCATATAGGGAGAATAATAATTAAATTTAACATAGATGATGTTGTTTCTTTTTTGCTGAAAAAATATTAACATGAGTAGGTACATTATTTTTACTCAATCTTTATTCCTGAATCAAATTTATTGATAATGAAAATTGAAGTGAAATAAATAGAAGTGAAGTTTATATGTTTAATAGTTTCCTTTTGCTCTTGAACTAATATATGAATCATAATATAAATAATTCTGGTTGCGTTGTTAATTTATGTTATTATGCCTGCCTTCTATGCTTTATATATATATATATATATATATATATATATATATATATATATATCCTTGAATAATTTCATACTCAAGGTGCGTCACAAATAATATTATGTATTTATCATTCTCGTATTATACATCAAGAAAAATTATGAATTGGAAATGATAATTCCAAATTCTGTTGAATTAGAAGATCCCATGCTTCTTGAGGTTTATGTTCTTTGGGATTACCTTGAGAATACCCGCCTATATATATATATATATATATATATATATATATATATATATATATATATATATTATATATATATATATATATATATATATATATATATATATAAATTATATATATATATATATATATATATATATATATATAAATATTTATATATATATATATATATACATATATATATATATATATATATATATATATATATATATATATATAATTAACACAAACACTCTCTATTCTTATAAATATAATAAACAAAAAAAAATACATTCATATATATATATATATATATATATATATATATATATAAATATATATATATATATATATATATAATGAAGTGAACTAGGACATTTATTTGAAACTAATCAACCAAACATCCTAGCGGAGCTGGTTATACGAGTTCACGAAACATCGAAATGCCTCCATATACCTTGGACGGTGTGTATGTTAGAAACATTAAGTTGTTTATCACAATCAATGGAAATGATAGACAGTCTGTTTCGCCCTTATTTGGGGCTCATCAGTATCATCCATCCATCGAAAGTGATAACCAACCAAATATTTCTAACGGCCTTATATTTTCCTTCAAGTGACCATATGGCATATAAATATGACACAGCGCCACCAGTCGGAAACAAATGAACCACATCTTACAGATAGATGAAAACATTTCGCCAACGAGAACTCGTACGTCCTGACACATGAAGGTGGTTACTGTATTCGCTAAGCAAGACTAAAGTTGACACATCAACTCTTTCTTAGCGAATATAGTAACCACCTTCGGGTGTCAGGACGTACGAGTTCTCGTTGCCGTATTTTCATCTATCTGTAAGATGTGGTTCATTTGTTTCCGGCTGGTGGCGTTGTGTCATATTTATATGCTATATAGTCACTTGAAGGAAAATATAAGGCCGTTGGAAATATTTGGTTGGTTATCACTTTCGATGGATGGATGATACTGATGAGCCCCAAATAAGGGCGAAACAGACTGTCTATCATTTCCATTGATTGTGATAAACAACTGAATGTTTCTAACATACACCGTCCAAGGTATATGGAGCCATTTCGATGTTTCGTGAACTCGTATAACGAGCTCACGTTTTTGATTAGTTTCAAATAAATGTCCTAGTTCAATTCATTTTATTGCCACGAACATGTATCGATAACACGAAGAATTCTGTTTTATATATATATATATATATATATATATATATATATATATATATATATATATATATATATATATATATATATATATATATATTATATATATATATATATATATATATATATATATATATATATATATATATATATATGAAAAACTTGGTTCTCGGGATGAACCCCCCCTCCCCCCCATAGAAACTATCATCTCCCAAACAGAAGAAGCAATTTCCCATCTACCAACAGATCAAGCAGAAACTGCCAGGCATGACATCGCCAAAATTCTTCGTACAAGTCGGCCACCCCGTCCCAACCTCACTTTTTCTGAGAGGCAATCTCTCAAAGAACTTTA
>JARQZK010002926.1:107500-137500 GCA_030704885.1 Cynegetis impunctata | reverse complement strand
TTTAAATGAAAAATGTCTGCATTATATAAAGTTAGACATAGGAAAAACAACATTGCAGTTTGTTAGTATGGTAATATCGTGTTTTTCTGTGTTTGACAACTTGAAATATTTTACTTGATTGTCATTATGTTTGCAGCTGTACACTATTTACACAATACTATATAAAGTCAAAAATTTATACTGAACACCCAATAGCTGACTTGGATAGTTCGAAAGAAAGAGGGCTGCAAACTTGAAGAGACATTAGAATTGAAAAAAACAAAACTTGAATTTACTACGTTTATTATCACAAAAATACTTTGAAAAGATATATCACTGCGATTGCAATTTCGGTCACTAGGCCATCATCGGGCAGATTGAGTTAAGAACTGAATACCTACTTAATTATAGATTTTTGCGCTTACGGGTTGGAAATAATCATTAGGACGACTATTCTACTAATTCGTTCCTATAGGAGCATTTCGCATAGGAAAGTTTTTCCACTCCGCTACCAATTCCTCCCGCACGAGATCGGTAACACGGATCGGTATTCTACAATGCCATAGGAATGGATTCCGGCACACGACTTTTTCACACAGCGTTGCCGATTATTCATTTCATCACTCGTCCAATGAGATGACGAGAATTTAAATTCTTGAATCTGCGATATCTATGATCTATGTCAGATGTCTATGATACGGGACTACGGGTTGTTTACAAATAAAATACATGTGATCATTTACTCACTTTGTAGTTAAAGGTTTGTACTAGCAATGACTTCAAGAACAGGAAATATGAGTGAAGCGCAAAGAGAAGAATTAAATAGATTTATGTGGGAAAATCCCAAGTTAACAGTGGGAAAATTTTCTACTAATTTCACCATCCAAGATGGACAAAATTTGTGGAAAAATTGCACCTGCTAACAGATGCTTGGCTAACAGCAGTATACACATTAGAGCCAGTAATTTCCTGGTGACTCCCTTGAGCGAAGAAACGAAGAGCCACTAGAACCTAGATAAATGGCATAAGTTACCAAAATACCATACATCAAATATTTATACATATTATGTAAAAATACTTATCGCATACTTTTCTTTCAACTGTCATCAGCCATCACTTATTCTAGGCTGCTCATTTAATGGAGAAATCAAATCAATTAATCGAAAAACTCTAATAAACTAAACATCATTCATTTCGAAAGGATTATTCCAATTGAATGTTCTACGTGGCAAAGGTTCAGCTTCATTTTCTAAATCTCCTTGAATAAAAAACAAGTCTATTCGCTATGTGCTTACCTCGTGCCGCCCCCTACCGTCTTGAAAGATGGAACTTTAGCCGGACGTTTCATTGTGATCCTTAATATAAGTAAAGCTAAATATCAAAGATTTAGTGCAATTACATGTTAGCAATGTGAAAAAATTGAAAGTACTAATAGATTATAGCTCAACGTTTGATATTCTATAAGCAGCAAGGTAAGTCATTAATTTGAAAAGAAATTCTGTTGACATTACGTGCTATTTTGTAGGTTATATTAGACGATAACATTGCCTAGTCTTTCATAAAAAATAATTATATAAGTTGAACTGTGATGACAAATAAAATGAGAAAACTTATATTTTCCCATCGTAAATGCATGTCTTTCCTTGTAAAGGAATTGGTAAATCGTCCATTTCCTTAATTCCTCGTCTTTGTTCATTAAATTTCTATTATATGTTCTTTTTGCTTCTTAGAAGCATGTCCACATTAATAACTAGACATCTTAAATAAATAATGAGGACTCAACTCGGTGAAAAATTTTTTTTCGTAAAATCGATCGGAAAAACAAACAACAAATACGTGTAAGTAGGGTTATGATAGATTTACCTTCTTTCACAAATGCTCTGTGTTCCGACGTTGCCAAATTGCAATTTTCATTTTCACCTCCAGTAAAATTCACCTAGAACTCAAGAATGCAAAACGCCGTGGACACGGGTGAAGATTATTGGTGAAATTTTTCACTGGTGAATATTTTCACCTCTTTCAAGAATTAGAGCCCTGGAGAGAGTGTAGCGTGAATCAATATTTTGCTCACTGTATTTTGATAGTAGTAGGTTAGGTTACTCACTTTACTCTTTTGACTAATCTTATCCATTTCTGCCTTTGTAGAAGTTTATGAGTTGACGTAGGAAACTTGTAATACTTTACAGTACTATTATTTCTGCCCGTATTCCCACAATTAACTACACAACAAGTATCGTGTCCCATTTTACCCACTTATAGCATTCAATAAACATTAACAGCGTCCGGCAGAGTTGCGGAAATTCACCACTGCGCGCGCTCAGATAGTTTCGCTTATCCCCTCCAACCGTCGACACATAGCGAATAGGATCGTGAGGATTCATTTAAAATACTCTTACAACGCGAAGAACGAACTAAAAAAATATAAATAATAAACATTTGTGAATAATATTTGGCATAACCTAAGAAACGTCAATGAACAAAATCAACTCAGCTGACTGCTCTGTTGCCGGGTCAAAAACACTTGCAAATGCTCATTTTCAACATCGCAAATCGCATAATCCGACCGCCCGAAGTATTTTCTCCTGCCCTACACCCAGGAGAGTGACCTTCGGCTGGGAACGAGTCGGAACGTGCGGTCGAAAGTTTAGTAGAATAGCAAAATTCGTTTGACAGCCGAAAATCTCTGTCTCGACCGGTCGAGTCGACCGTTCGAAATTAGTAGAATAGGTATCTAGAGGTACCTAAATAGACAAGAGGAGCATATTTCAAGAAGGGCTAATCGAAGTGGATTTCCCAAATTGGTACAATAAAATGTTCATAGAAGAATCATTATTGTTTGAATACACTTAATATAGGAGAATATATCAAGTCAATTCCATCAACTATTTGACAGAATTTTTAATGAGATAGAAAAGAAAGAAAAAATCTAGGTTAATACAAGGTTTAATTCCATTCCGAATATTTTCTGTAATGAGCTTCTGCTCCTGAATGTATTAATCTGGAAATAAAAAATGAAGGACACCCTACTGCGTAGCACTAGGAATGACAAAACCCCTCGGCGCATGTGCATGTCGTCAATATTTTTTTGAATGTATTATATAAATTAAATAACAATGAAAGTCGATTTTACGAATGAAATGAAGGAAAATTGCAATAATTAATTTGCATGTATTTATAAGTCGATATTACGAATAAAATCCGTGAAAATTTAGCAAAAAAATTCATTGATTGACTGTCGAATTTGAATATCCTATCCCGGCTCATTTTGCTGCAAATTATGAATCAAATTGATAAGATGGGAAGCAGACACAGAGGCAGAATAAAGCTGAAGCTATCAACGTCGCTTGGTTACCGTGGCACACAGAGCATACATATCGACCTTGGCGCATGCGCATGTCGTAATGCCTATCTAAAAGACGCTATAATTTTTTATTCTTCGTTGGGAAAAAATTAGGAACAAAACTTCTCTGATGAAATCATAATTATGTATTTTATCGATATCCGTTGGAATTTTTAAAATCGGACCAGATCCCAACTTTTTGTAGTGAGACTTTAGCTTCGCCTCGGGGTAAAAACGCTATATTTTTTTATTGTTCGTTGGGAAAAATTGGGAATTCAAATTTCCTAATGAATTCATATGTGTTTTATCGATATCCGTTGGAATTTTTAAAATCGGGCCAGATCCCAACTTTTTGTCGTGAGACTATAACCCCTTTAGCTTCGCCTCGGGGTAAAAACGCAATCATTTTTTATTCTTCGTTGGGAAAAATTGGGAACAAAACTTCTCTGATGAAATCATATGTATTTTATCGATATTCGTTGGAATTTTTAAAATTAGACCAGATCCCTACTTTTTTTCTTGAAACTTTAGCTTCGCCTCGGGGTAAAAACGCTATAATTTTTTATTCTTCATTGGGAAAAATTGGGAATTGAAATTCCCTAATGAAATCATATTTATTTTATCGATATCCGTTGGAATTTTTAAAATCGGACCAGATCCCAATTTTGTCGTGAGACTATAACCCCTTTAGCTTCGCCTCGGGGTAAAAACCCTAGTTCATAGAAAATCCTATCCAGTGAATAATACACATAACAACGAACTTACAAACTTTCAACTATATAATGCCGATAAAAAAGACGATGTATTTTCATCCACGTAATAAACGGAATTACATACCGTTGTATAGGATATTCTTCCTGTCATAGAATTCTCCTTGTCTGTTTATGTTTATATTATTTCGGGGTAACACCCAATATTGACTTATAGTATCCACAAACTATCAAGTTATTCACCTTCTTTCCATCAATTTTACCAGTTCCCATAGTATCTACATTATGAAAACATATTTTTTTTCCACTTGACTGTTCTATACGAGGTGTTCCTTTTGATAACCTCAAGAATCTAAATATTTGAACATTTTGGTAGTTCAGAAAAGTTACGTAAGTCCGGCAGCATTGCATGCGTATGTATTTCGTTTTGTTAGTATTTTACTTGGATGCATTCCTGTCGTGATGAGATCTAGACCTGTAGTCAACAATTGCGTTGTATAGTTCAAATCTCTTACGACTAATTGAATCGCGTCTACTGGCTATCCCTGAAATCGGAACCTGAACCATCCTCCTCTTTAAATTCAATTGTCTTTGACTAATTTAAGATTAACTTTGATACAAAGTTTCAAACAATATACGAATTCTCTTTCCATTTACATTTATCTAGTTTAGATAGTCAAGAGAGTTTTTTAATATAACTATTTTATTTATTTGAAGCAAATATTAACCAGCTATGAAAACTTATCGAAAAGTGAGATTTATGATCCACTGAACAAATGGTTAGGTACTGGACTGCTTACAAGTACAGGTTCGTTCGAACAAATTTCAAATTTTGTCCTCTAAAATTGATCCTATAATTGTAGGAGAAAAATGGAGAATGAGAAGAAAAATGCTGACCCCGACATTCCATTTTAAAATTCTCCGAGAATTCTTGAAATGTTTCAACGACGAGACCAAAAATTTCGTGAAATATATTGAAGCAAATATTGAAGAAACTTCCAAGGATATTAAACCATTAATAGCATTTTTTACACTGAAAAACATATGCGGTAAGTGACTAGAAGAATTGTGAATTGATTTGCATGTATAAAATTTTAAAATGATTCTAGAACAGGGGCTCTCATCTCTTTAGTTGTAGTGTTTCACTCGTAACAATCCTTGTAACTCATTAATAAATACAATGATTTTATACAGTCACAATATTGTTTTCAAAATATTTGGATTACCAAATTAGAGTTCCTGCCATTAGCTTGCTACAAATGTGCTCGCCGTACATGTTACTTAACTGATATCCCACCTTAATATTTGAAAATTCGCTTTGATAGCAAACCATAATGAAAATCAGAAAATAATTTATTTTATTCAAGAAAAATATATTGCGAAGTGCATCGCGTTCTACTGAGATGCGATTCGAACTGTAAAGACTCCGTTGTACCACATTTCGAAGAATTGAGTGCTGGCCGCACAAGTTATGTGTTTGTTCTACTTGCACTGCACTACACGCAAGTTGGTAGCACTGCAAAACTAACAGGGAAATTCCCTGATATTGTCATCGATCGAGATAGTCCTAAAACCCGAAAAAATGAAATAGGATTCTATTGACTACCAAACTATTAGAATTTGATGCACATAAATTTATATTTGGCACAACGAAAAAAACTGTAAAAATCTCTTCAGATGTGAGCCATTCTTGGGAAAAATTGTTTTGAGTTCGAGTCTTTTGAGTTGTTCGGGTATTTGAATAAGCTTCGAGTAGGTACTGTTTTAGGAAGTAGTTCCCGATATTTGAAAACTACGGCAATATTAAAAACTAGTGCAGAATAAGGTTGCTAAGGTTGTATGTTTGATTCACATTGTTAGTGTAACCTTGTATTTTAGTTGCATCAGTTTACATTTCACCATATTATTGTAACACCAACACTTGCGCCCGTAGGCACATTTGCTCAAACAGCTCTTTCACAAGTATCGTGAATGTCATTTACTTACATGAATATAAATTTGAATTTGATTCTTCCTATGTAACACTGATTGTACCAAATGAATATTTGAAATAATATACTTACGTTTGAACTATTTTATTACCAAAGTTTAAAAAAAAGCCAACCAATTAGATTTGTAAAAGTAATAAAAAAAATATAGGAAGTTTGTTTCAAAAACTGGTATAATTACACGCACAAAGATATATGTGTTCCTACATAGCTGCTCCGGGTTGTCACGCACACAAGAACCTAAAGCAAATCTATTTATTTATTTATTTATTCATAAACGGGCAAACCCCTCTTTACAATATACAGACAATATATAATATGAGAAACAATATAAAAGATACAATATATATCACAAAGTATCACAGAGTAGCCACTCCATCAAGAGATTTTTTAAAAGTAAACAAGCTCACACCAGTTATACATACACCATTCGAATTAACTAGATTACCCAGTCTCAAAATACGTGATATGCTGCTATTGTAGCCATAATTAGTATGGTGAAAGGGAATGCTGAAAAGTTCACAATTACGTGTTGGTATTCTGTGGAACCTAAAACTGATTTGTGCCAACATTTCTGGACATGATGTTATGCCATGAATTAATTTATACAATAAAATTAAATCATATCGATTTCGGCTAGTTTCTAAGGTATTAATCGAAATGTGCTCCAAGATTTGGGAATAATTGTATGTACCCCGGTATAAGCTCATTTTATAGGCAATACATCTCAAAAACTTGTTTCGTATACGCTCAAGATGATGAATATGAACTTGGTAATGAGGACTCCAGACAGGAGAGGCATATTGGAGACAAGAATATATGAGTGACATGTATAATATTTTTGTTGAAAGAATTGACAATTTCTGCGTATTTCTAAGAACAAAACCCAATTTTCGAGGGCCACTGCTCACAGTTGAATTTACATGCTGAACAAATGTGAGTTTTTGATCAAATAATACTCCAAGGTCCTTAACAACGGATACTCTTTTAATGATCTTATTATCAATATTATAATCATTTAGAATCATGGAATTTGCTCTACTAAAAGTAATACATTGGCATTTATCAGGATTTAACAACATACCATTTGATTCAGACCATCTTACCAATGAATTGTGATCTTCTTGTAGTTCAGGCCGAATTTGCTACAGGCCCCGCGCTGGCTTTATGTGAGGGAACAAGAAGGCCCTACCAAAGAATTGGCATTGATATTAGGCAGCCTTACTTGCTGGAATAGCTTTTTGAATATGTTAGAACGATTCTACAATTAGAATCGCGGAAAATAATTTAGTATAAGTTATATGCATAAAAGTACAGATTACGACTGGAATCAGATGTGGCATGATGAAAAGATAAAACTAAACAAATTCGTTCCATAAAATAATGTCTACATATAGTAGGTTTATATTCCATTATATAGCGTGACGAAACGTTACACTCTCGTTATATACACTTTTGCGTCTTGATTCTATATTGTATTGACGGCCGAGTGGTCTGAGTACTGAACACTGGTATCGTATTACTGGCTTCGAATGCCAGAAGTGACTAGGCTTTTTTTTATTTATTTATTCACAATCTCGTTGCAGTTCTTGGCCCCACATTCCAATATTAATTATTTCAACTTGGATTAGTATAAGTTATCACTCCTGTCGAGAGTGCCGATACGCACATGTTTCTTTTTTGAAAATTGTGTTGCTTCTATATTATCCGGAGAAACTTTGTTCCTAACTGGTGTCCCATGACACCGTTTCATTTCATTTATTATAATTTGTAAGTTAGGCTATTTATGTGATACATTCATTATTTTCAATTTATATTTTTGTGAATCATTTTAGCAAGAAATAACTTCAATAAATTAAAATATGTTGTGTTAAAATAGGTAATCTTTTTCACAAATAAATACGTTTCAGCGTTTTCATTTTTAGTGAAGATATTTCAAGATTTCTTGTTTTTCTTACAAGAAATCATGTTATTGACATAAAATTTCTTGTATTGAAACAATGGTTAAAAATAACAATTTACACATTTATTATAAGAAATAACGCATGAAGCACGTTTCGGTGGAACTTCACCTTCTTCAGATGCTAATGGCTAACTAACTATGTTTCTCTGTTATATCGAAAACAAGAAATGACAAATTATGTAGAAGGGGTAAATACAAAGATGGTTACAAATAATTATTAGAAAAAGAAAAACCAATTCTGAACTGCTAGTCAGGTAGTTCGGTAATTTTGAAAAGATTAAGAAGGGCTTGAAGTATGATCGATTTGGCTATTCAATAGGAGACCGGAATGCTTGTATTTATTTATCTGTAATGATTCTAAAAAATTAAGTTTAATTCCGTTACTTTCAGTATTTAATATTTTAAAATCGAAATTGAATGTATGATTTTCTTGGATTAAATGGTTTGCATATTGTGAATCCGACTTCTAACAAAGCTACGTTTGTGTTCTGAAATTCTAGTTTGAAAACTTCTAAAAGTTCTACCAATGTAAAACATCACAATCGATTTTATAAACTCCTGATTCATCATCTTTATGGACTTATTATTATTATTTATTATTTTTTATATGATTTCCTAAATTATTACCGGTACGATAAGCAATGTTAATGTTGATGCTTAGATCTAAGCACAACATTTACATTGCTTATCGTACCGGTAATAATTTAGGAATTCATATAAAAAATAATAAATCCAAAGTTCATAAAGATAATAAATCAGGAGTTTATAAAATTAATTGTGGCGATTGTGATAAGTTTTACATTGGTAGAACTTTTAGAAGTTTTCAAACTAGAATTTCAGAATACAAACGTAGCTTTGTTAATCAGAAGTCGGATTCACATTATGCAAACCATTTAATCCAAGAAAATCACACATTCAATTTCGATTTTAAAATATTAAATACTGAAAGTAACGGAATTAAACTTAATTTTTTAAAATCATTACAGATAAATAAATACAAGCATACATGTCTCCTATTGAATAGCCAAATCGATCATACTTCAAGCCCCCTTCTTAATCTTTTCAAAATTACCGAACTACCTGACTAGCAGTTCAGAATTGGTTTTTCCTTTTCTAATAATTATTTGTAACCATCTCTGTATTAACCCCTTCTACATAATTTGTCATTTCTTGTTTTCGATATAACAGAGAATCATAGTTAGTTTGCCATTAGCATCTGAAGAAGGTGAAGTTCCACCGAAACGTGCGTCATGCGTTATTTCTTATAATAAATGTGTAAATTGTTATTTTTAACCATTGTTTCAATATGCTTATTAATTTACACCAAGTATCGGTTCAATCAATCCAAAATTTCTTGTCTTGTCTTAAAATCTAAATTACCTACTTCTACTCTTGATCTTGTCTTTAAACCAAGTCAAGATCATGAAATTTTCAAGAACTTTGCGATCTAATAATTAAATTCTATAATATAATGTTGTTTTTTTTTCCAAGAAACGGCAATGGGTTTGGAGGAAATGAATAAAACTTCTTTCAATACCTACCATATGAATGTTAAAAAAATGAAGACGCTATTTTACGAGAAATTAAAGGGAGTATGGAACAGATTTGATCTGATATATCGATTTTCTAATATGGCACAGCAAGAAAGAAAATTATTGGAAAAACTGCACAATTTCTCCTATACGATGATACGTAATAGAATGAAATTGAGAGAAGAAAGCTCGGTGAAAAGAAAACGATTGGCGATGTTAGATCTTCTACTTAAACTCAAAGAAGATGGAGTTGACATTGATCTAGAAGGTATAAGGGAAGAGGTCGATACGTTCGTTTTCGAGGTGAGTGTAGTAAAATATTCAACGGCTAAATTCCAAATTTTCAGCTCCTTGTTGGTGTAGCTATACCTCTTTCACAAAGGACCCCGCACATTTGGTTAGAAAAAATAACGACAGCTAAATTCGCTAAGTTTTGGATATATTATAGATACTGGCTACCTACACAACATATCAATTTTAAATTCATTTCCCACGACTGGTTTAGGATATAGAGTGGTCCAAATATATATGTCCAAAAAAAATCATATTTATAATTTCAGAAAATGATGTTAACATACAAATTTTTACTGTAATATGATAACTTCACTAAAAAACCGTTCTTTGAAGGAAGCCATCCAAATAACTTGAAAATGAGCCCGGCATATACAGGCTGTTTACTCGATGAGTTTGTGTATGCGGCTTCAACTTCGACAGTTTTATGCCAAAAAAACTCTATTTCTAGCTTCATTGATAAGAAACGATATCTAAAACAGTGAAACAAAATACAGCTTCCTACCATGTATAGTTTAGAAAAAAAAAGTGGTCCAAAAGTTAAAATCACAGAATTTTTTTTCTTTATTACTTGAAAACTTTTTATTTGTGAGGTACAGGAGAGTAAGTAAGTCGAATAGTCTATAAAAAGTACATATCATGTTGAAACTGACGTTTTTATACCGTATGTAGATAAAAATGTATTAATTATTTTTCATCTTGAGGTGATCAAGATAATAATTTAGAAATTGATGAAGCCCATCTCGATATTAACCTTGTTAGGTTGAGACTATTTTCGAGATATAAAAATGTTACAAAGTATCAGCTATGGATTCAAAATAATGAAGACCGAGACTCGGTGTCGGGGTACTACTGTACCTGTAAATCAGGTCCAAGAACACTCGGAACATGTGCTCATGTGGCAATGGTGTTGTGGTACCTTGGTTATTCTGGTATGCTCCCGCACGTGAAATATCCTTTTACTAAAATTATAGATTCGGTAAACAACGCGATTTCAATTGATATTCAAATGTGGAAATAATTATTCATTCAGGATACTAGATTTATGGTCAAAGAACGTATTTCACTGTACCTGGAAGAAGCGATTCCAAACCACCCTGAACAATACAAACTGAATATAAGTACTATTCTTACTTGCCTCGTTGAAATCCAATCAGTCCCATTAGAATCATTAGATACACTCTCATTTTTCGACATTAGGAAATGAACATACGGTATATGAACTTTAGTTTTAACATGAATGTGTCCTGTTTTTTAACTATTCGATTTGGCAATGAACTCATTTATTTTTCCAGTACCTCACAAATAATCCCTGTACAAAATATAAAGAAGAAAAATTCGGTGATGTCAAATTAGACCATCATTCTTTCTAAATTGTACATGGTAGAGAGTTGTACTTTCCGTCTACTATTGCGGGTATCCTTTGTTATTATTAAGTAAGAAGTAAAGCCTTTTGAAACATAATTGTCGAAGTTGAGACCGAGTGTACACAAACTCATCGAGTAAACAGTCTGTATATGTCGGACTCAATTTTGAGTTATATGAGTGACTATCGTCAAGCTATAGCTTCCCACTGAGGTTATCGCATTTCACAGAAAGTCTGTTAACAGCATTTTCTAAAATTGTAAAGATAGTTTATCGAGACATTGACATTTGGACCACTCTATATCCCAAACCAGCCGTGGGAACAGAATTTAAGTTGATATGTTTCATAGCTGGCCAGTATCTATAATATATCCAAAAATTAGCGAATTTTGCTGTCGTCATTTTTTCTAACTAAATGTGCGGGGTCCTTTGGTTATGATGTGAAAATGTAAAATAGTTACTTCTCATTTAAAATTCTCGATGGATTCAAAAAACTTATCTTACTGAGTCAAAATTTTTATTGCGCTTAGATATTAGTTTCAATAAGAATGCTTATTATAGAAACAATTAATATTGTTTATTGAAGTTTGTTTAATATGATATGCCTCCCGCTTCGCGGTCGGATTATTTAGACTGTCAAACTGACACTCTTTGTAATTATGCAACAAGTTGTCGATGTATAACCTGATTATTTTGAAGTACTTATAGTATTACTACTGAAAATTTCGACAATAATAAATCTATGGTCTAGCACGATGGATGCAATTCATACCTCTATCGATAATATTGTGAGCCAAATAGACTCTGGTGAATCTTCAGATGGGGTATTCTCTAATCTCAGTGAAGCCTTAGACTACGTGGTACACGGCATTATCTTATTAAAGGTGGAGAAATATGGAGCTCGTGGTTATGTCTTATGTTGGCTAACTAGCTACTTGAAGGATAGACAACAGTGTGTATCTATTGAAATATTTCTGGAAAACTGAACTATTGAATGTGAATGCAGGAGTTCTGCAGGGATCAGTTCGTGGTCTCGATTTGTTTATTATAGATATTAATGATATATGTGATAATCTAGACTATGGACTTCATTCAAATGCAGATGATATAACTGCAGTATCTTCTGCTAAAAAGCGAACTGGGCCAAGGATTGAAATTGCAACAAAACCTGGACAAG
This sequence comes from Cynegetis impunctata, assembly GCA_030704885.1. Taxonomy (NCBI): domain Eukaryota; kingdom Metazoa; phylum Arthropoda; class Insecta; order Coleoptera; family Coccinellidae; genus Cynegetis; species Cynegetis impunctata. Next base: position 125,155 of record JARQZK010002926.1, on the reverse strand, counting down.
CTTTGTGTCTAGTTTGATGAGAATTATTTACAGTTGAATGTAGTTAAAGCAGATTATACTGTTTTCAATAACTATAATGGTTTCATTCTCAATGGAAATCCTTGTTGGAAACTTTATTGCAATTCCATAAATACAATGACGAATTATTTTATTTTTAGGAAACCTAAAGAATGTACCAATTATTGAACAACTCTTAGTTATCTAATTATGCTTAAGTGTCTGGTTGTCATCTCAATTAATTTCATGTTGTACATACTTTCGAAATCTGAAGCTTCTTACACTTCCATTCATAGCTGTGCTTGAATTGGCCCGGTTTTTTATAAAACCACTCATTAATGTTTGAAAAATCGCGATGTTATAATTCTAGCAACAATCAGAATCTTACAATTTCCAAATTCAAGTACAGAGTTGGAAGACAATCATCCTTGTTTTTTTGTTGCAAGAATTTTTAATAAATACTGTATTGTATTGAGGATTTTTTTAATTATGTATTTATTTTATTATTAGTATCTAATGAATATTAGATACTAGGAATATGAGCTATACTACTTTTGTACACCTTTTATATGCGTCATATATATGAAATGTTCTAAAATTCATATGTTATACGTAGATAATTTCTTTCTTTTGACTCTCTCTACAATGTTGGAAGTTCTTACGGAAATGAAGGATAGGATTGTATTATTATTATTAGTAGGTATAACAAAATTTCGTGAACTTTTTTGAACTCAATATGGTAATGATGTAGGACCACAGTGTTACAACATCCATTTGCGACATTGAACATAGTGTTTTTAAATCTATTAGTCATTTATGTCAATTATAGGATTCCACTTAGTCGTCTCCTTTAATATACCTACCTACAGGTACCTAAAGAATAATAATAATAATAATAATAACAATATTTATTTCAAAAATTATCACAGACACTGTAATTAGTAAAGTTGAAACAAGTCAGGTGAAACCCCTACCAGGTGTTAAGAGTATAAGGAACAAAGGTTGTAAAATTCGACAAGATTATAGGGTTCGGCATCCAGTATAAATTTACGAATTTGTCTTTCAAAGAGCTTCACATCGTCACATTTCGAGAATTTTCTAGGAATGGCATTATAGAGCTTCATGCAGGTATATTTGGTACTCTTCTGGGTTAGGGTGAGTGAGCATTTCGGAAGCAAATAAGGTATTATCTGGCGTGTATTGTTTGAATTTTTGAAATCTTGAAAAAGTTCTTTATGCCTCTGAATGTAAAGTAAAGCTTTAAATATAAAGAGACCTGGGAAAGTGAATATGTTGTTTTTTCTGAATAAACCTCTACATGATTCTCTATATGAAAGGCGTAGCATTGACCTCAAAGTCATCTTCTGAGTAATAAATAGGCGCATAGCATAATTGGTATTACCCCAAAAAATCATCCCATAAGACAACAATGATTCAAAGTTTGCATGGTATACAATCTTCAAAACATCCAGATTAGGTAACCTGATTCTTCAATACATTAATTGAATACAATACAGCGAGCAGTCTCCTATCTAACTTATCAATATGTACATGCCACCTCAAGGAAGCATGCATGTATACACCTAGAAATTTTACAGAATTTACAGTCGAAAAATTGTGATCCGAGACAAGGATTGTAGATGGAAATTTTTGTCTTGAGCGGTCTGTATGAAAAAAAATTAGCTCAGTTTTATTAGCATTTAGATTTAGAGAATTATTCTCACACCAATAAGTAATAGACTCAAAAACCTCTTTAGTTTCTCTAGTTAGTGATGCAAGATTGCCATTTGAGATGATGACATTAGTGTCATCGGCATACAATGACATCCTGCAAGAGAAATTGTCAATAACGTCTGGAAGGTCATTTATATATATTTAAAAAAGGAGCGGTCCTAGGACACTTCCTTGTGGCACCCCGCTCACTATAACAAGGTCATCTGACAAAAAGGTAATACCATCCTTAACCATCTGCACTCTCTGTTTCCTATTGCTGAGATAACTCCGAATCAGTTTTAAGTGATTATTACGAATACCACATTCTTCCAATTTTGTTAATAGTTTCTCATGATTAACACTGTCAAATGCCTTTGACAGGTCAAGAAACATTCCCAAAGGAATGTTGCCTTCCTCCAAGGCACTTAATATTTGATTCAAGAGGTCAAATATGGCAGTATCAATAGATTTACCTGGTAGAAATCCATGTTGGGTCTACTAAAAATTTTAAATTTACGAAAAAATGAAATAAGACGTAAAGAGAGAACCTTGTCAAATATTTTCGAGAATGAGGGTAGTAAACTAATTGGCCGATAATTGCCCAGATCTTCGTGGGAACCTTTCTTATGAATAGGCTTTACAACTGCTACTTTTAAAGAGTCAGGAAATATGCCTTCAACAAAAGAGTTATTTATTATGAAGCTGAGAGGTTCTGCTATTTGCGTTATACATTTCTTTAAGGTAGTCATAGGAATTTCATCATAACCAGGGGATGTTGAATTATTCATTTTTGCAACTATAGATATCAATTCTGAAAGTGTTAAGTTGAAGATGAAAAAAGATTTTTGGCATCTTCGTGGGCCTGGAGTATGATGGTGCAATGGTGGGCCATTCGCTCCTGAGTTGACAAATCATTGAATTTGTTCACTATATCATGTGGACTTCCAGAGGGTGTACTAGAGAACTTCAAATTTTTTTTGCCAGTAAATTCTTTAATTAATGACCACGTTATCTTTGACTTATTAGAGGAACCAGAAATAAGGTTTCCATAATGAGCTTGTTTCAACTTACAAATATGTCTATCATATTCAGACTTTTTCAATTTGTAGAGCAGCAAATATTTTGAGTCTATTTTCGATCTCAAGTAAAGAGTATCTAAATCATTTTTTATTGTGAGAAGTTGCAAATAAGAATTGAAGTTTTTGATCTTCACTCTACTTGAATTACTCTGTACTAATGGGAAAGAACTATTGAACATTGAACTAAATCGTCCCGAAAAGAAACCCCACATATTATCTATCTTACATTTTTCAAAAGCATATAGAGATGACCAATCCACTTCAGATAAGGTATCAGTGAAATGTTTTATGTTGACTATACTGAAATTACGGTGTTTACCAGATTTCCTTGAATTGGTAACTTTGATGTCGTTAACATTAAACTTCATTGAAATGGCATTGTGATCAGATAAATGCGGTTGAAATACTCTCACCTGACCTCCCTCAATGTTGGTGAATATATTGTCTAGACAAGAGGAAGAATGAAATGTTTCTCGACTAGGTTCATTAATCATAGCATGAGCTCCAAAAGCTTGCAAGACCGCCAATAATGCTTGCGAGTTGCGCCCCTCAGGCTTCATAAATCAATGTTAAATTCACCAATTATTAGATACTTGGATGCTCCCTCCCTACTCAGTAGTTCAAGCAAGACTGTAAGCCTTTCAAAGAAAATATCTACATCACCCATAGTGGGTTCACCCGACCTGTAAATGCAGATTACATTTAGTTTAACATTAATATTCATATTATACTGTATTGCACAACATTCAAAAACATATATGTCGATGTTCCCATTAGAATGGAATGTTTTGTTGTATACACCACACAACAAGTGTTATTGATTTATGCAATTGAAGGGTTTCAATTAGTTGTCTCAATTTTATATACCTACAGGTACCTGAAATAATATATGCGAATAACTAACAAAATAGCCTGGAATACTGAACACAGTATACAAAATTTTTACTTGAAGTAATATTTATCTGATATATTTTGTTTTCTCATGTTAAAATATTCAACAAAATTTCAGGGACATGATACGGCTGCAGCAGCTATTCAGTTTGTTTTACTGTTATTGGCCAATAATCCACAAATTCAGGTAAAAATTACCGATTTGTTGCATTGATATTATATAATTCCATATTTTTTTCGGTTTTCCATGTTTTTGTGACTTTAGGAGAAAGCAGCCCAAGAAGTAGAGGAAATATTCAAGGGAGAGTGTAGGGATTGCACTCACGAGGATTTATTAAAATTGGAATACGTAGAATGCTGTATTAAGGAATCTCTGAGGTTATATCCCAGTGTACCGTTTCTTTCTAGACATTGTAGCGAAGAGTACACAACTTCTACCGGCTACAGAATCCCAAAAGGTACAATGCTGGACATACTCATTTTCGACCTTCATAGAGACCCAAATGTCTATCCAGATCCTGAAAAATTTGATCCTGAACGATTCAAACCAGAAAACACAACAAATAGGTCTCCATTTGCCTATATCCCTTTTAGTGCTGGACCAAGAAATTGCATAGGTGCGTTTGAATCTATTCCAGAACTGGTGTTCAAATAATTTTTTTTCATAATATGAATATTTTCAGGGCAGAGATTTGCAATGTGGGAACTGAAGACTTTACTATGTGGCATCTTGAGAAATTTCAGACTGGAAGCCATAGATACTCCAGAAGATATGATATTCAAAATTGATCTGGTATTGTCTACAGTTAATCCTATCAGAATAAAGTTCATAAAAAAGTATAAATGTATTTTGGTATCGCCTATAGATCATCCTATCAGAAAAAAGTATAAAGGAAACAGAATAAAGTTTATCAGACAATAAACCTATTCAGTTATTAAAATACTATATAATAGATTCAAAAGGTTTGGCACCCTGAGTTTTATTTTGACTACGTGTCATATTTTCGAAGAAAATGAACTCAATAATATTGTCTACAGTGAATACCTTCGAAATAAAGTTTTTCAAAAAGTAAAATTACTAAGGTATTCACAATGACCGAATAATATTGCGAAAATGAAGTTTAGTGAAACTTTCTAATATAACAACACATTTTCAAGTAATAGGCCAAGCTACAGAGATTTTTTCATGTAAAAAGTGTTAGAAGAAAACCAGCTCCGCCATTGTGTGTAAAATAGTTCCACATGATATAGTGATATGTTTTTCACTCGACTTTATTATTTATGTCTTTGTTATTAACAATTTTATGCAAAAAATCGCTTATAAAATTGAAACTATCAGAGTAATCGTGATGATGTCAATAGACTTATTGTAGAAAATGAGAAGACGAAAAAAATGAGAGGTCGGACGACTCGATCAGACCCTCAGTCTAAGGGAAAATTGGAAAAAACCGGCCAAAATGCAGTTTTTTCAAAAGTTCATAACTCGGTTATTTTTTGAGTTGTAGCGTAGATCCTCCGGTTAGTATTATTTATCAATATAAACTTTATTTGTGCGAAGATCAGGAACTGTCCGATGCATAGTTTTTGATCTGTGGCCATTTGATTATGTTACTATGCAATTTTCCAGCAGACCTGAATGCGACAGATATGGTCCGATTTCAATTTACTAAAAAGATTTTGAAAGTAGAATTCTCATAGTTCAAAACGTTCATCTTGGTTTTCCATAAAAACGCTGAGAAATATTTTAAAAATAAAGCTGAACATGACGAAAAACGGCCGAGCGCGTAAGAGTAGTTGTAGAGTGGGGGTAGAGCAGCAGGCAAGGAGAAGTATGACATTCGAAAGCGTCGGCATTTTGAACGTGACAGTAATTTCTAAACGTTGTCAGATAATAATTGTAAACCCCCACTCTTCAACTACTCTCACCCGCTCGGCCGTTTTTGTCATGTTCAGCTTTATTTTTAACATATTTCTCAGCGTTCTTATGAAAAACCAAGATGAACGTTTTGAACTATGAGAATTCTACTTTCAAAATCTTTTTAGTAAATTGAAATCGGACCATACCTGTCGCATTCAGGTCTGCTGGAAAATTGCATAGTAACATAATCAAATCGCCACAGATCAAAAACTATGCATCGGACAGTTCCTGATCTTCGCACAAATGAAGTTCATATCAATAGCTAATACTGGCCGGAGGATCATCGCTATAACCGAGTTATGAACTTTTGAAAAAACTGCATTTTGGCCGGTTTTTTCCAATTTTCCCTTAGACTAAGGGTCTGATCGAGTCGTCCGACCTCTCATTTTTTTCGTCTTTTCATTTTCTACAATAAGTATATTGACACCATCACGATTACTCTGATAGTTTCAATTTTATAAGCAAAAAACTAAAAACAACGCGATTTTTTGCATAAAATTGTTAATAACAAAGATATAAATAATAAAGTCGAGTGAAAAACATATCACTATATCATGTGGAACTATTTGACAAACAATGGCGGAGCTGGTTTTCTTCTAACACTTTTTGCACAAAATGCTCACTCTAAATCTCTGTAGCTTGGCCTATAAACTGATAACAAGTTTTCATGAGCAAAAAATGAGAACGCTAATTAGAAAAGAAAATTTTTATCAGGAATTTATCTGCTGTACAAATGAAAGTGTCACTACCATGGTACAAAAACTATAAATGGTTTTTCAAAGTGTATATTTACCATTCTAAAACTCAGAAATATAAGCTGATTCCCACGAAAACCTCATCTTGTAATAATAAAAACAATAATTTAAAAAATAGCTACTCAATACTAATCTTTGAACACAACAGACCAGGTAAACTTTAAGAAGTGCTCGTTGCAGACGATGAGTGTGAAGACGAATGTTTGATATCGATGTCGGAGTGATGAGTATTGTTCAACATCGAATCGACCTGGGATGAAGCGAACATACTTTATGTCGACAGAGAATACTACAGGCAGTCGTCAGGTATGTTTCCTTGATTTCAAAAATACAGCGACGCGACGCAGAGAGATATACACTTGGGTCTTGAAATATAGACACTAGGAAGGGAGCAGGTTCTAGTGCTGACCGCAGCACGAGAGTCCTAATCTGAGAGGTTAGAGGTTTAGTAGGCGAATGCCCGGAAACCGAAAAAACAGAGGTGTTTTTAGTAGGCAGGCAACTGTTGCATTTGCAGCAATTGAATCCCACACAGGCCGGCTGAGCAACCGGAATCGCTTTGAAAATTTTCACCTCGATAAAAAAAACACCGCTCTTACCCACTCGCAGTACTGTGTGTCGGTCTTGACAGTTTTTTAATGTTTGCTCTTTTAGAATTTTACTATACTTGTTTAGATCATAGAGAAAAACAAAACTTCAAAATAATGATTTGAAGACATAAATTTCGAAGTCATATTGCTTATTATAAAATCAATCACGGTGTTAAAAGAATCTGTTTCATATCGGCTTTTAGGAGACTGTATAGGTTGTTTCACTGTCTTCATAATCGAACATGCTTTTTTTTATTTTTAAAATCTTCAGATCATAACTGCTTTTCTCAATATTTTTTTTTTACAGGTATTAATTATGACGGCAACTGGATACAGTCTTTCAAGCCTAACTTTATATTAACAAATTCTCATATTATTAAACAATTGTTTATGTTAATAGAGAGTCAACGTCAGTCTGTTTCAACAATTTAAGTCCTGGTCCAGTCTAGGTCATGTCCTAGTAAAGTTATGGCAACTTTACTAGAAACTGCCATGGAATTTTGGAGATAACACGAAAACACACTTTTCACTACATATTATTACACTTATGCATGTACTTAATTCTTGAATTAATGAATTTAAAATTCCACAATTTTTATACATAACAGTCGAAAAAACAAGTTTATAAATTAACATAATGCAGCAACATGCGACATGACATTTTTCTTGTTCCCGCCAAAACTCAGGGCCAGCAAAGCAACGCCAGCATATTATGTTGCTAGAGCAAATAAAAACAAATTTATTTGATGTCAATAAAATTAATTCATTGCTTTATGATAGTAGGGGATCCCAAGTAAGGTCCACCTTCACTCATCTGCTTGCCAAACGAGATATATATAAAAATTAAGGTAATTTTATTGCGAATGCAGTAGTATAGGGTTGCCTACAAAAATCCGGTCCAGAATATGGGTTGCCAGGCTTTTAAATTAAAAAATTAACGAGCAAATAGTACTGGATTCCTGTAAAAATAATAGGGGTGAGCTGGACTCAATTCCGAAGTTGACGAAATTTTGAGGAATTATTTGGGGATGAGTTTTCGAACACGAGGACCGACCCGGAGCTTTTGATAGTAGGGCGAAAAAACAGCGATTTTTTTCAAGCTGATACAGGTTCCCTTCCCATATCTCTTAACCCAACACCAGCCAACGTCCCATTTTTGGGACGAGCCATTTTCCTTCAAAGCTATCACAGAAAACTAGAGTATTTGATAATGTCATTTAGGTCAAAGTATGTACTTCATATATTTATAGTCAGATGTCTCACAGGAACAATAACAGAAATTAGACTGATTCAACAAGTCGGCACTTGGCGCGTTGGGGTTGTCATACGTTATAGTGATTTCAATATATTTCTGTCGAGAAAATTATAATTATACCATTGCAGTTTTATTGTTCAATAGTCTTTTTTTCGACACGGAACGGAATTGAACTGACTCATATCATTATCTGTTGCCAATTTGTTGCTAATTTTGTTGTCCCAATTTTGGGACATTGGCTGGAAGTGATAATTATGAGTAGCAGAAAATGTCTAACTGTCCGTGACATTGACATCATATTTGAAGATCCGGAATTTTGGAAAGATATGGATATTGAAAATATTATTGTAGCAATAATTCCTCCAGACCCGGATATTCTAACCAACACAGAAAATTTTGAAGAGAATGGCCTAGAAGGAGAAGAAATAGTGGATGTTGCAGGTACTATGGAATTGTTTACTTCTAACCCTGCTAACGAATCCGAGTTTGAGCGACGAACCATTATCAGAAAAAATAGTGAAGTGGACTAAATAAAACAGCACAAACGGTGAGAATTCCATTGCAATAGTGACAATACTCCATCGTAAAATTGATACAAGAATACAATTCGCAAATGGGCGGAGTAGATATGTTAGACAAGCAAGTGTCTCTTTACCGAACAAGAATTCGTTCAGGGAAATGGTGGTGGACTTTATTCACCCAAGTGTTAGATATATCGGTGACAAATACTTGGAGACTTTACCAGATTGTAAATCACCAAGAAATGGCTACTCTGCTAGAAGTACGTAGGAAAAGAGACCACCCCCTCAAAAGAGCAAGTGTGGACATAAGGTATGACCAAATGGGTCATTTAGTTGTTTCTATAAAGAAAAAAGGAGATAAGCATTTTGTGAAAAAAAAACCACCAGAATTTGTGGAGAGTGCAATGTACGACTACAAGATATCTGCTTTCTACCATCCCATAAAAAATAATTTTTTTTACCAAAAAGTTTTTATTAAAATTTGTTCTGTATATAATTTATGTGAGTCTATTGAACACATTCTGTTATTGAAGTAGCTGAAAGTCCCTTTTGTCTTGTTTTTTCTAAATATATTATTTTATCCCCTTTTAGCCATCGTCCCAAAAATGGGACGCTATTTTTCTGCGAATTGAAAATTATTTTTTTCCAAAATTTCAGTGTTCAGTCTTTGCTGAACACTCAACAACCAGTCTATACAAAAAAATTAAATTTTTTAATCCTCTTTGAGTTCTGGCTGGTATTGGGTTAAACCATATGGTTTATGACTACTTGAAAGAGCAGTAGATTTCCTCCAAATGTCATTGGTCAACGGTATTTTTGACCCAAAAGTCCAAAAAAAGTAAAATTTTTCGAAATATAAAAAATACAGGTTTTAGGCTAGTAAAGTTATATTTTCACATATATCTATGTATTTTTACACATTTTATGCATACCTCCCTCCTCAATACCTTTCTTTTCTACCCCTCCCCCTCTACCCGTTTGAAGTACCCTCAAGATGTGCATAATGAGATGCGTTTTTTTTTAATATAAGAACGAGCAACTGTCTTATGTACCGGGTGTCTGATTATGAGAGTTACCCCGCTGTATCTCAGAAACTATTCGTCGTAGAGACTTACGGTGAAAAATGTTATGACCAAAGTGGCCGACAGAAAATCCTGGAAATTATTTTCAGGTTTGTAAAATGGCCGCCAGGGGGCGTTACCACCATATAAAACTTTTAAAGTTATTTTTTTCTGAAATACACCTTGTAAATATACCAAAAAAATATTTTTTATTTCAAGCTGAGCTTTATTCGAGTCATTTTTATTTGACACTTTTTGACGTATCTATTGAAAAGAAGTGGTGGGGGGTGATTCAATGTTTTTTGAATAAACAGCTATAACTCCTGAACGACTGAACGGATTTCAACAAAGTTGATCTCGGTGAGAAAAACATTCATTGTATTATTGAAACCATCTCATCTGGGATCTGGCAAATGTTTAGCGATACCGGTAGAGAGCGTTTTTTGATCAGCAAAGACACCCTCTATCATCCCCAAATAATTCCTCAAAATTTCGTCAACTTCGGAATTGGGTCCAGCTCACCCCGATTATTTTTACAAGAATCCAGTACTATTTTCTCGTTAATTTTTTCAATTTAAAAGCCTGGCAACCCATATTCTGGACCGGATTTTTGCAGGCAACCCTATTAACTGAATTCGCAATAAAATTACCTTAATTTTGATATATATATATATATATATATATATATATATATATATATATATATATATATATATATATATATATACCTCGTTTGGCAAGTAGATGAGTGAAGGTCTACCTTACTTGTGTTCTTAGACTATGACGAGTGAATATTTTCGTCACGTTCAAGGATTTTAAGTAATGCTATAATATATACATATCCGCGTTATCCAGCGCGAGGCCCCTCGGTGCGGATGCGGTGACCTCCCGTCATTTAGTTCGAAATTAATTATAATATTATCAATATCGCCTGACTAATACATAGTATTGATATATTCATTGATATTGTTTGAATTAAATTTGGCAGTCCGTGTGAAGACGGCCGTCTACAGATAATTGCTGAACCCGAGTTCAAAAAATCATTTTGATGAAAACTCAGTTCTATTCAATTCAGTTTCAATTGTCCTTAAAATTTTGTGTAAATTCGGTAAGTCTTTAATCTTACATATTTAAATAAGGAACTCATAGTATACAATAATTAACATTACGATTTTCGACTTTATTACATCTAATAATTGAATTTTATATAAGAAAAAATTTGATTAAGAAAGCAATCGAGCTCAGATGAGAATTACGTTTTTGAAAGTTTCATATGCGGAGAATAATTCAATTAAACATAGATGATGTAGTTTTTGTTTTTGCTAAAAAAATATTAACATAAGTACATTATTTCTTCTCAATCTTCATTCCTGAATCAAATTTATTGATAATGAATATTGGAGTGAAATAAATAACAGTGAAGTTTTTTTATATTTGTTCTTTTTCAACTTTCTTGAAAGTTGTGTAAGGATTTATTATGATGATAAAACTGCAGATTTTGGTGAATTTTCAATTACCATGTAATTTTAAATTGTACAGTTCATTTTCAACTTCATATCATAAAGTCGACATTCTTGAGGATCTAGATTTTCGGTAGGTAATCGGTCCATAATTTTTTTGTCATTGAAGATATCGATATGAAATTTTCAGAATAAATATGATCTGACTAAGTCTATTTTTCAAAATTATTTTGATGAAAATTGCACTTTCGGTTTTGCCGGAAGTGATATCAACTTTTCTATTTCAAATAGAATACCCTGTATATCTTTTGATTTTCGAATTTATTATGTCATTCATAATTTAATCGTCAAAACATTCTTTTTACCTAAAATGAACAGTTTTCGAGTTATTAATTTTTTTCGTAAAATTTTGACAGTTGCGTCTTCAACAAAAATTGGTTATAACTTCTTTGTTAGTAGGTGTATTGGTATGCCATTTGGATTTTTGTAATCTTGAAATATTGTTTTATTCATTCCTTGTCAAAATTTTTCATATTTCTAACTTATTACTTGATAAAATCTAGGGTGAAGTTGGCAAATTTCAAACGTTAATAACTTTCTTATTTCTAATGTATATTTTTGCATTATTAAATTTGCTACTAAATTACCTTTCGATTTGTATAACTATGGCCTATACCTAAAGTTAATAATAACAAAGATATTTCACAATTTTGTAATAATTTATATATCCATGCACCGGAGAAATCGACTAGCGAGTTATTTTGACGTATCCATGGATACCAATTACGAAAATTGTTTAAAATTTAATTGTGTCACCTTTTCTGTTCATTAGATTTGTAGTACCTAATGCTGATATACGAAAAAATATTTAAAAAATAGTAATTCTAAGACGTTAATATATATATAATTATTGTTGTTTATAAACAACATATGTTTGTAGTAGACTGATGTTAAATTGCAAAGTCAAGTTTGACATTATCATTTTGGTCAAGAGGAGTACATTCACATAATCCAACAGTTACTCCAAATTATACATTTCAATGTTATACAGAAAGAAATCAATGCTTATTAAAACAGAATCACAAAACGTAGTAGAATCAGAATCAGAATATTTCTGATTATAAATACAGTAAACCATATTTATCATTTCTTGTCGCGTAAAATCCATTTTAACTGAACAAATACTAGAAAAGGTGACACAATTAGATTTTAAAAAATTTTTGTTATTGGTATCCATGGATACGTCAAAATAACTTGCTAGACGATTTCTCAGGTGTATTGATATATAAATTATTACAAAATTGTGAAATATCCTCTGTATTATTTCTAGGAAATATCTTTGTTATTATTAACTTTAGGTATAGGGAATGGTTATACAAATCAAAACGTAATTTGATAGCAAATTTAATAAAGCAAAAATATACATAACATTCCATTAGAAATAAGAAAGTTATTAACGTTTGAAATTTGCCAACTTCACCCTAGATTTTATCAAGTAATAAGTTAGAAATATCGAAAATTTTGACAAGGGATAAATAAAACAATGTATCGAGGTTACAAAAATCTAAACCGCATACCAATAGACCTATACTAACAAAGAAATAGCTAATTTTTGTTGAAGACGCATTGTCAAAATTTTAAGAAAAAAATTAATAACTCGAAAACTCTTCATTTTAGGTATAAAGAATGGTGACAATTTTATTGTAAATTACATAAGAAATTCGAAAAGCAAAAGATATAAAGGGTATTCTATTTGAAGTTGATATCACTTCCGGCAAAACCGGAAGTGAAATTTTCTTCAAAATAATTTTGAAATATAGACTTAGATCATATTTGCCCTGAAAATTTCATATCGATATTTTCAATGACAAACAAATTATGGACCGATTACCTAGCTCTGGGTCACCCTATATATATATATATATATATATATATATATATATATATATATATATATATATATATATATATATATATATATATATATATATATATATATATATATATATATATATATATATATATATATATATATATATATATATATATATATATATACAACTTTTTGATAATTATTAGCAATAACAGTCTTGGTTAAACTCAAAAAACTTTTATTAAAATGTTGACGTTTTGCCACGACATTCGTGGCTTTTTCAAAACTTTATATAAAAAACGTCAACTTTTTAATGAAATCGAGTTTTTTGAGATTCACTGAGCCTGTTATTGCTAATAATTATCGAAAAGTTAAAAATAATTCACAGGCAACAACAATTCAAATAAATATATACATATACATATATATATATATATATATATATATATATATATATATATATATATATATATATATAACTATTGTATTGTATTTATTACCAGTTTTTTTAAAAATATACAAAATACATAGCATGAACACTAGTATAAATAGTATATCCTCACAGAAGTAATCAAAGTTACCTGTGCGTGAGGCCGGTAATTAAATCTAATCTAAAAAATAATATAATTAACTACATAAATAACTTAAAAAAACTAGGTTTTAATTGCTTTAATTATTTTCTAAAAACTTTTTTTTAGTTTGTATCACAGTCGTCACATGATGCGCAATTGAATATTATTACGTCTAATATATTCTTTTAGCTGCTTTAAATTTTATTTTCAATATTTTTTAGTTCATTTGGTAATGCATTAAAGACTAGGATTGCTTTGATATAAGATCTTTTTTTACTTATTGTTAATGTTCTTTTTGGCAATTGTATAGATTTATTTCTAGTTGCACTTGTTGATTTTGAATATAATTCTGATAAAGTTACATAATGATATAGTAGAGATTCAAGTGAAAATTGTTGTTTTATTGTGCAAGGTTGATTTTCATATATGAAGTTATTTTTGTTGATTATTTTTAATATTCTATTCTGCCTTCCTTGCAGCAAAGAGATTTGCGTGGGATAAGCTCCACCCCATATAATATATACCCACACTATTAAGTTGCCACACAAAATGCAACTTTTTATTGTTAATTAGTGATGATAGAATAAGTATTTTATTATCTGTGTTGCTGATTGACCACAACTGTTGGTAATTAACTGAATACACAGTAATGAAATGAAAAAATAATTAGAAAAAAAAATTACTGTCCACTACCTCTATAATTGATTAGGCCAAGCTACATAGATTTTTTCATGTAAAAAGTGTTAGAAGAAAACCAGCTCCGCCATTGTGTGTAAAATAGTTCCACATGATATAGTGATATGTTTTTCACTCGACTTTATTATTTATGTCTTTGTTATTAACAATTATATGCAAAAAATTGCGTTTTTTTAGTTTTTTGCTTATAAAATTGAAACTATCAGAGTAATCGTGATGGTGTCAATAGACTTATTGTAGAAAATGAAAAGACGAAAAAAATGAGAGGTTGGACGACTCGGTCAGACCCTCAGTCTAAGGGAAAATTGGAAACAACCGGACAAAATACAGTTTTTTCAAAAATTCATAACTCGGTTATTTTTTGAGTTGTATCGTAGATCCTCTGGTTAGTATTATTAATCAATATAAACTTTATTTGTGCGAAGAGCAGGAACTGTCGGATGCATAGTTTTTGATCTGTGGCCATTTGAATATTTTACTATGCAATTTTCCAGCAGACCTGAATGCGACAGGTATGGTCCGATTTCAATTTACAAAAAAGATTTTGAAAATAGAATTCTCATAGTTCAAAACGTTCATCTTGGTTTTTCATGAAAACGCAGAGAAATATGTTAAAAATAAAGCTGAACATGACGAAAAACGGCCGAGAAATAACCGTCATGTTCAAAATGCCAACGCTTTCGAATGTCATACTTCTCCTTGCCTGCTGCTCTACCCCCACTCTTCAACTATTCTTACGCGCTCAGCCGTTTTTCGTCATGTTCAGCTTTATTTTTAAAATATTTCTCAGCGTTTTTATGGAAAACCAAGATGAACGTTTCGAACTATGAGAATTCTACTTTCAAAATATTTTTAGTGAATTGAAATCGGACCATACCTGTCGCATTCAGGTCGGCTGGAAAATTGCATAGTAACATAATCAAATGGCCACCGATCAAAAACTATGCATCGGACAGTTCCTGCTCTTCGCACAAATAAAGTTTATATCAATAGCTAATACTGGCCTGTGGATCTACGTTACAACTCAAAAAATAACCGAGTTATGAACTTTTGAAAAAACTGCATTTTGGCCGGTTTTTTCCAATTTTCCCTTAGACTAAGGGTCTGATCGAGTCGTCCGACCTCTCATTTTTTTCGTCTTTTCATTTTCTATAATAAGTCTATTGACATTATCACGATTACTATGATAGTTTCAATTTTTGCATAAAATTGTTAATAACAAAGATATAAATAATAAAGTCGAGTGAAAAACATGTCACTATATCATGTGGAACTATTTGACAAACAATAGCGGAGCTGGTTTTCTTCTAACACTTTTTGCACAAAATGCTCACTCTAAATCTCTGTAGCTTGGCCTAGGTGTATTTTACTTTGTCCCAATATAAGTTGTGCGGACTCGTATATGCGTATTAATATGTAGTAGTAGTAAATCTTTATTTAGCCCAACATATTACAATTTAATATTCACATAAGATCTCAAATGGGATATGGACCGTATCATTAAATAACTAAACTAGGCTAAAATAGCTTGAAATTTACATATAATACTCTAAATAAAAATAAAAAACTTCCGACAAAATACACACAAGATAAAACACAAAATGAAATATGCAAAAAATGACAATGAAAAAAAACGACTTCAACATCCACACATCCTCGAATACAACCATAAATAAAATACAATTAAAAAGGAGAAAATAATAAACCTACTCAAGATCTTTACTCAGTGCGCCATGCATATCACCATCCCGAAAGAAGTCATCAAGGCTATAATATGCTCTATCCCTCAAAAATGCTCCGAGCCTACAAACAAACTTACTGGGTAGTTGCTGTCTGAAGGAAAGAGGAAGCACATTCCAGATTTATAGAATATTAAAAACAACACTTTTTTGTACAAATGTAAAGTTTGGTTTTTCTATTATTAGGTTGTCCCTAAATCTAGTCTCATATTGATGTTGTCTTTTTCTATCAGCAAAAAGTGAAGTGTTATTCAGTAAAAACTTTACAGCTTCAAAAATATAAAGACTATAGAATGTAAGAATACCAGTGTCTTTAAATACTCCCCTACAGATATCACAACAGTCCATTCCAAAAACAATACGGATGCACCTCTTTTGTAAAATAAAAATTCTGTTAGATTCCACAGAGTTGCCCCAGAATATAATTCCATATGTAATATGTGACTGGACGTAAGCATGGTATGCTGTAAGCGCCGCCTGCCAACCCACTTTGCTATATATTACCCGAAGAGCATAGCTGTATCTACTGACCCCCACCGCCACCTTCCGCACATGAGACTTACAGTTCACCCTTTGATCCAGACTCACTCCCAAAAAAGACACATTTTCATCAGCTCTCATCACTGCGTCCCTTTATGTGAGCGCAAAGTCTGTTTCTTGTTGTGAAAAGTGAACAATCTGTGTCTTTGAAACATTCAGAAGAAGATTATTTTCAACAAACCAGCCTCCCAACCTATCCAAGGATTCTTTCATCTTAGCAATACATGCTTCCTGATTGTCTTCACTGAAAACCAAGGAAGTGTCATCAGCATACAGCACCACACCGACATCAGTAGCACAAACAAGGTCATTGGTGTATATTATAAAAAGGAGCGGTCCCAGGATAGACCCCGGAGGAACAGGGGTCAATGTGTTTTGAAAGGCGAGATCCATTCAACGCAGGCAGCTCATTTAGTTTGAAAGACGGATTAAAAATCTGAAGACCTATCTGAATTCAGAACTATGTAATATTTCTTCTTTAAAGTAATGAAATATTCGTTGGAATTTAATATTGAAGTAAGACTTTGTTATTTATAGTAAAATACGTATCCTTTTGAAGTGGAGAATTCATTATAATTTTTTATAAATAATCTTCTGTTCGTCTATTGATAATCAGAGATTCAAATGAATAATTGAAAGAATATACATATAATTAATACATATATTTCGGATAGTTATTCATTGTTCCCATATATTTTCAATATATATATAAAACACCGGCAGAACTATAACCAAAGCGTCGCATATTGAAAAATTAAACGTAAGGTCACCAATCTAGATCATTAATTTTTTTTTGACAAACGTCAAAAAATCGACAATATTAGTTATTTATGTACCAAGTGCGTTATATAGATCATTATGCCCTGAGGGAAACATTCGGCCCGAGGGCCTCTGGCCCGAGGGATGAATGTTGCCCGATGGGCATAAGGATCTAGTAACGCACGCGGTGCATACAAGATTTTATTTTTCACGAAAAAATTATTATATTATGATGA
>JARQZK010002926.1:0-102500 GCA_030704885.1 Cynegetis impunctata | reverse complement strand
ATTTACCCAAGAATATCATAGAAAATGCAGTCAAAGCTGCGAATAATTCATTGCCGGAGAAATCCAGAGTCGTATACGACAAGGATTATGAGGTATTTAATCAATGAAATTTGCTTCATTTCTCCTAGTACAATAAGCGGGCGTTTTGAATCCATTATGCCCGCAAATGCGGGCATAATGGCCTAGGGCATAATGAGTGTGTTTATAGCAACCGTATCCAAGGTGAAATAAACATATTATATACAAGTGAAAAATAAATATATATATATATATATATATATATATATATATATATATATATATATATATATATATATATATATATTCTAATTATGTTTGAAAATGTACACTATTTTCAATGGATTCTCCTAACCTTGAAATAATTCTCACTTTAAACGGATTCCCAAAATATTTGATTTTTTCGCGAACGTTTAGACCCTCAAATTAATTAAAGAAGTTGAAACGAAGGAAAATGGGTAACGGCAAATGCGTAACGTTCAAAACGCCGCGAGTCGACTGTGTAAGAAGCAAAACGCTGGACAATTTCGTTATTTTATTGCATAATGAGTGAGAAGAAAGTGGTAAATAAATATTGTTTGGTTCCCGACTGTCCTAACACATCCAATAATGCGCCAGAAAAATGGTTTATTACTGTTCCCTCTGACATTTAAACAAGAAAAGTTTGGCAGAGAGCATTGCGTCGTGAAGTTTTTGAATCTAAAAAACTGTCTAAAACTTCATATCCTGTATGCTAATGTTTCGAGCGAACAGGTAGCATGAAGGTTGCAGATACAATGAAGTCGAGATGCCGAATTCTTTCAATTAGTATAATCGAAAGCTTTTGATACGTCCATACATCATTTCCTGTCAAATATTACTATCACTTTGTTCTTAAGTATCTTGTTCTACCTCTAAAATTAAATTGACGCTCATTTTGGTTTCACAAAATTCAACAACTTTATTTGCATTCTTTCCTTGCCCGGAATTTTTAAAATTAATAGCAAGGCAGCTGGAAGCAACTTTCTTATATGAACGCAACGGTGTAGGACTGTAGGTACTGCCGAATATCAGACCACAATATGCAAGATGACTTCACAGTCGGTTCTGCCGCTTCTTAACGGAGCTCCATTTTAAACATTTGATATTTACGTAGTGGGGCTAGGTCAAGTGCTGAAAATTTTGCCTGTTATTTTGATGATGGCATTTTACAAAATAACTTTTAAAAAAACTCTACTGCAGCGAGCTGCATTAGAAAAGCAGGTTTTCAAAACGTATCCAGTTTAAAAAATCTATTCATTCTATTCTGCTTTTGTTCCAAATTTAAAAAACAAAAATTGGCCCCTTTATCGTGTATAGGTACAATATGTATTTTCTCCTCCGGAGCGTCAACTCCCCAACCAATTTATATCGAAATAAATACCATCCAAGATATCATACGAACTACCTATTCACAAACTCTCAACTCTATTGCTATATATATATATATATATATATATATATATATATATATATATATATATATATATATAGGAGAGATATATGAAATTGAGTTTTTGGTGCCAAGCATCATAAAAAGTCATGAAACGAAAAACTATCTTGGTCCTAGGTCCAACTTTGCTAATCGCATCCATTTTAATAAGCAGGTTTTCAAAGTGAAAACCAGCTAAAAACCGTAATATGAATTTTACAAGGAACTTAGATTTGAAATAGGTTAGGTTATATTATTGATTCTTATAATAAAAGAAGGAAACGTCCGACTTAGGTTTTCTGTATTTTGTTTGTGGTTAATTGCTCTACTGAATAAGATGCTGAAACCCACTGGAAAAATTATTAATCTGGAAATAAAAAACCCTAGTTCATAGAAAATCCTCTCCAGTGACTAATATACATAACAATGAGCTTACAAACTTTCAAGTACTTGATCCCGATAAAAAAACGATGTATTTTTGTCCACATAATAAAAGGATTTAAATTTTTCCACCAAATATAAGTTAAAGATATTTTTATTGTCATAGAAGAATTGTCCTTGTCTGCTTATGTTTATATGTCGGAGCAAGACAGGAAGCGCAATATATAAGATGATATGCAGGCCTCTATAAGAATATGGATCTACAACATTCTTAAAGACCGCAAAAACAACGTTAAAAAACATTGAAGTAGCAGAAAGATCTTGCCTAAGGAAAATCACAAAATTGAGAAACCCGAACAACCCACTTTACAATCCTTCGAACCAACTTCTATATGATACTACGAATATAGATCCAATACTGAATCGAATTAATAAACTGAGCAAAATAAATCATCTCAAATCAGAAAAACAGAAATATTTTGGAACCACCACTGATACATCATTACTATGAAGAAACCATAGCACAAGCAAAATTACCAGCATTACCACTTTTTCAATACTTAATATCCTTGGAATAACACCTTCATAATCAATATATATGTTTTGTAAAATAAAAATTTATGTAACCGACTGGAAGGCTGAGGTCGATAGCCATTTGATTTATAATAATCAATAAAGTTTATTTCTCTCTGTCGGAGTAACACCCAATATTGACTTTTAGTATCCACAAACTAACAAGTTATTTACCTTGTTTCCATCCATTTTATCAGTTCTCATAATATCTACATTATGAAAACATTTTTTTTACCTGTCTGTTCTATATGAGGTTCTTCTTTTCATAACCTCAAGGATCTAAATATTTGAACATTTTGGTAGCTCAGAAAAGTTACGGAAGTCCGGCAGCATTGCATGCGTATGTATTTCGTTTTGTTAGTATTTCACTTGGATGCATTTCTGTCGTGATGCGATCTAGACCTGTACTCAACAATTGTGTTGCATAGTGTGAATCTTATGACTAATTTAATCGCTTCTACTGGTTTACTCTGAAATCGGAACTTGAACCTTCCTGCTCTTTAAATTCAATTGTATTTGACTAATCTAAGAATCACTTTGATGCATAGTTTTGAACAATACCTACACGAATTTTGTTCCCATTCACAATTATCTTGTTTAGTATTCTAGAGAGTTTTTTAATATAACTATTCTGTTTATTTAAAGCAAGTATTATCCAGCTATGAAAACTTAACGAAAAGCGAGATGTATGATCCACTGAACAAATGGTTAGGCACTGGACTGCTTACCAGTACAGGTTCGTTGAAAACAAATTTCAAATTTTGTCCTCTCAAATTGATCTTATAATTGTAGGGGAAAAATGGAGAACGAGAAGAAAAATGCTGACCCCGACATTCCATTTTCAAATTCTCCAAGAATTCTTGAAATGTTTCAACGACGAGACCAAAAATTTCGTGAAATATATTGAAGCAAATATTGAAGAATGTTCTAAGGATATCAAACCCATGATAGCATTTTTTACACTGAAAAACATATGCGGTAAGTGACTGGAAGAATTGCGAATATTATGAAATTTCAATTGAAGTGATTTGCATGTATTTAAAACGATTCTAGAACAGGGATTCCCAACTTTTTAGTTGTAGTGATATGTTATCTTTTCCACAAATAAATACATTTTAGCGTTTTCATTGTTAGTCAAGATATTTCAAGATTTCTTGTTTCTTTGACAAGAGATCATGATATTGACGTTAAATTTCTTGTCTTGTCTTGCAATCTAAATTACTTATTGTCTTGATCTTATCTTGAAATCAAGTCAAGAGCTTCAAATTTTCAAGAACTTGGCGACCCCTAAATTCTATAATACAATGTTGTTCTTTTTTCCAAGAAACGGCAATGGGTTTGGAGGAAATGAACGAAAGTTCTTTCAATACCTACCATACGAATGTTCAAAAAATTAAGACGCTAATTTACGAGAAATTAAAGCGAGTATGGTACAGATATGAACTGATATATAGATTTTCTAAAATGGCACAGCAAGAAAGAAAATTATTGGAAAAACTGCACAATTTCTCCTATACGATGATACGTAACAGAATGAAATTGAGAGAAGAAAGCTCGGTGAAAAGAAAACGAATGGCTATGTTAGACCTTCTACTTAAACTCAAAGAAGATGGAGTTAACATTGATCTGGAAGGTATAAGGGAAGAGGTCGATACGTTCGTTTTCGAGGTGAGTGTACTAATATATTCAACGGCAAAATTATGAATTCTTAGCTCCTTGTTGGTGTAGGTATACCTTTTTCATAAAGGACCCCGCACATTTAGTTAGAAAAAATGACGACTGCTAAATTCGCTAATTTTTGGATATATTATAGATACTGGCCAGCTATGAAACATATCAATTTTAAATTCTGTTCTCACGACTGGTTTGGGATATAGAGTGGTCCAAATGTCAATGTCTTGATAAACCATCTTTACAATTTTAGAAAATGCTGTTAACATACAGACTTTCTGTGAAATGCGATAGCCTCAGTGAAAAGCTATAGCTTGACGATAGTCACTCATATAACTCAAAATTGAGTCCGACATATACAGGCTGTTTACTCGATGGGTTTGTGTAAACAGTCTCGACTTCGACAATTATGTTTCAAAAGGCTTTATTTCTTACTTAATAATGACAAAGGATACCCCAAATAGTAGACGGAAAGTACAACTGTCAACCATGTACAATTTAGAAAGAAGGATAGTCTAATTTGACATCACCGAATTTCTCTTCTTTATATTTTGTACAGGGATTATTTGTGAGGTACTGGAAAAATAAATGAGTTCATTGCCAAATCGAATAGTTGAAAAACAGGCCACATTCATGTTAAAACTAAAGTTCATATACCGCATGTTCGTTTCCTAATGTCGAAAAATGAGAGTGTATCTAATGATTCTAATGGGACTGATTGGATTTCAACGAGATAAGTAAGAATAGTATATTCAGTTTGTATTATTCAGGGTGGTTTGGAGTCGCTTCTTCCAGATCCATAGACTCACTTTTCAAGATACAGGTACAGTGAAATACGTTCTTTGACCAAAAGTCTAGTATCCTGAATGAATAATTATTTTCACATTTTAATATCAATTGAAATCGCGTTGTTTACCGAATCTATAATTTTAGTAAAAGGATATTTCACGTGCGGGAGCATACCAGAATAACCAAGGTACCAAAACACCATTGCCACATGAGCACATGTTCCGAGTGTTCTTGGACCTGATTTACAGGTACAGGTACAGTAGATTTACAGGTACAGTTACAGGTACAGATTTACAGGTACAGTAGTAGTCGACACCGACTCTTGGTCTTCATTAATTTGAATCCATAGCTGATACTTTATAACATTTTTATATCTCCAAAATAGTCTCAACCTAACAAGGTTAATATCGAGATGAGCTTCATCAATTTCTAAATTAATATCTTGATCACCTCAAGATGAAAAATAATTAATACATTTTTATCTACGAGGTATGCCTGTAAAAATGAACATACGGTATAAAAACGTCAGTTTCAACATGATATTTTATGTACTTTTTATAGACTATTCGACTTACTTACTCTCTAGTACCTCACAAATAAAAAGTTTTCAAGTAATAAAGAAAAAAAATTCTATGATTTTAACTTTTGGACCACTTTTTTTTTCTAAACTATACATGTTAGGAAGCTGTATTTTGTTTCACTGTTTAAGATATCGTTTGTTATCAATGAGGCTAGAAATAGAGTTTTTTGGCATAAAACTGTCGAAGTTGAAGCCGCATACACAAACTCATCGAGTAAACAGCCTGTATATGCCGGGCTCATTTTCAAAGTATTTGGATGGCTTCCTTTAAAGAACGGTTTTTCAGTGAAGTTATCATATTCCAGTAAAAATTTGTATGTTAACATCATTTTCTGAAATTATGAATATGATTTTTTTGGACATATATATTTGGACCACTCTATATCCTAAACCAGTCGTAGGAACAGAATTTAAAATTGATATGTTGTGTAGGTAGCCAGTATCTATAATATATCCAAAAATTGGCGAATTTAGCTGTCGTTATTTTTTCTAACTAAATGTGCGGGGGGGTGTCCTTTGGTTATTATATGGAAATGTGAAACAGTTACTTTCCTTTTAACATTCTCGATTGATTCAAAGAAGTTATCTTCCTGAGTCAAAATATTTGCGCTTAGATAGTAGTTGCAATAAGAATGCTTATTATCAAAACAAATATTTTTTATTGAAGTTTGTTCAATAGCATATGCCTTGAATGGTTTTGTCACCAATATCAAATCTAAATCAACAATGTACTTAAACACCAAACAATTCATTGATAATACCAAAGATATCTAATCGAAATTCAAAAATTCGGAAGGCTACAATTTGTTGTGAATAGAAACAATCTATTTATACGAAAATTGAATTTAACAGAGGGGTTCTTAGAGAAACTAAATAACAATAAGCAATTCATTCTGAGCTATTAGTAGGTACCTACATTGAACAGATTAAGGAGAGGAGAAGGGTTTACTTCAATCTGGTCGTTAACTAAATTTCCGGAATTTTTATATTTATTTATGTATAGGGATTCCCAACAGTTGGTTTTATGGAGACTATTTTCAAATTGTAATATATAATAATTGTGATTAAAGGTATGGTTTTCTTGAATAAGATGACGCGCATAATTAGAGTCAGTTTTCTGCTTAATATAAATACGTTGGTGTTCGTGTATTCGAGTTTTGAAATTTCTAATTGTAACGTCCCTATAATAGAAATTTTTCACAATCGTTACAGTCGAGTATTATAAACACCAGTACCGTTCATCTCTATGAATTTTTGATTTGTTGTTTTTAATCAATTTTCGAATGCTATTATTGGTTTTATATGAAATTTGTTTTTGAAAAAAAACAATTCCAGGTTTTTCGGAAGTTTTGCCCAAGTATGTTAAACTGAGAAATACTCTATTTTTTTCGGATATAAGTGGCTAAATTTCTGAAATTGCCATTTTGTATTTTTTCCTCTGAATGAGGCTGTCAATCATATTAGGTGAATAACCATTATTTACTGCCATTTGTTTAATTATATGCAATTCCTTCCGAAAATTAGCTTCGGACAACGGAATTTTGAAAAGTCTATGAGTCATATAATTAAACAAATGGCAGTAAATAATGGTTATTCACCTAATATGATTGACAGCCTCATTCAGAGGAAGAAATACAAAATGGCAATTTCAGAAATTTACCCACTTATATCCGAAAAAAGTAGAGTATTTAGCAGTTTAACATACTTGGGCAAAACTTCCGAAAACCTGAAATTGTTTTTTCAAAAACAAAATTTCAAAATTTCATATAAAACCAATAATAGCATTGGAAAATTGATTAAAAACAACAAATCAAAAATTCATAGAGATGAACGTACTGGTGTTTATAAACTCGACTGCAACGATTGTGAAAAATTCTATATAGGACGTACAATTAGAAATTTCAAAACTCGAATACACGAACACCAACGTAGCTATATTAAGCAGAAAAACTGATTCTAATTATGCGTGGTCATTCTTATTCAAGAAAACCATACCTTTAATCACAATTATAATATATTACAATTTGAAAATAGTCTCCATAAAACCAACTGTTGGGAATCCCTATACATAAATAAATATAAAAATTCCGGAAATTTAGTTAACGACCAGATTGAAGTAAACCCTTCTCCTCTCCTTAATCTGTTCAATGTAGGTACCTACTAATAGCTCAGAATGAATTGCTTATTGTTATTAAGTTTATCTAAGAACCCCTATGTTATATCAATTTTCGTATAATTAGATTGTTTTGTAATACCATAGTTTAGTACGAGATGAAGTCAATGTTATGACGAAACGCGTTTACTCAATAGATTTTTATTTCAACCTGTGAAAAGTTAGTTTTTTATTTCTTTATAAAGTTATGAATATGAACTTTCACCAAGTAAATGCCAATTCCATTCAATAGCATATGCCTTGAATGGTTTTGTCACCAATATCAAATCCAAATCAACAATGTACTTGAACACCAAACAATTCATTGATAATACCAAAGATATCTAATCGAAATTCAAAATTTCGGAAGGCTACAATTTGTTGCGGATTTGAACGAGTCTTTGTAGGTCAGAATGAATCGATAAATCATTAGAAATGAACTTTTGATTGAAGAACATAAACATTATTTTAGGGAAAGAGAACAGACCTCCTGATCTCACAGATAGACGATATCTACGTTAGACACTAAATACCTAAAAAAACTTAAATGAAATATTTAAAAACTTCTGTATTCCTCAGAGGAGGCTCAGAGAAGCCAGTGGTATTTTTGTTTTGTAAAATTGACTTTTTATGTTCTTCAACACGAATATTTATATTCCTTCCTGTCTGTCCAATATAGAAAGCAGGACATTCGTCGCAAAATATTTTATAAACATTACTGTTTTCTCCGATGTTAGATTTTTATTTATTATTGACCAAGAATGACTTGAAGTTTCTTTTATTTGTACAAATTGTTTTAACGTTATGTTTCGATAGTCTGTTACAAATTTTGCTACTCAAATTAGGCACATAATTTATTGGAAAGTATTTTTGTTCTTCATTAATAGTTTGCGTGGGGTATATTGAATACAACAAATACTTTATTCGTTTTTTCCCAATGAGCATGTCGATAAGACTTTCATTGTAACCGTTATTAGTGGCTAATTATTTAATTGTATTAACTTCAGTTTGAAAATTTGTTTCGGATAATGGAATAGTGAACAACCTATGTATGAACGAATGAAAAGCACTGAGTTTTATTTTAATGTGTTGGTTACTGTCGCTGAGAATTAAAGTATCTGTGAAGGTTGGTTTTCTATAAATGTTGAAAGTAAGAGAATTCAAATTCCTAGCAATCTGAACGCCTAAGAAATTTAAGATACCGTTTTCGTTTTCTACTTCTTTTGTAAATTGAATCGAGTTGTAGAAAGTATTTATATATTTAAGGAAATTATCTAACTGCCTATCTGTACAGGTCCAAATACAAAAAATATCATCTACATAACGCCTCCATAATGTAACGTTAGTAATTAAATTATTATCATATTCGATATTGGACAGACAGGAAGGAATATAAATATTCGTGTTGAAGAACATAAAAAGTCAATTTTACAAAACAAAAATACCACTGGCTTCTCTGAGCATTGTATAAAATCCAATCACTTCCTGGATTTCAACAAAACCAAATTGTTACATTCAGGTAACAAAGGAAAGCGCCTAGACCTTCTTGAAATTCTCGAAATAAGTTCCACCCATAATAGTCAATTACCTACCCCTTGTAAACGAACAAATTGATTTGCAGGTATCACCTTTGCTTTTGTCTGTTTTATAAAATACGATGTAATACTCTCCTGTAGTCAGTCTTGATAATGAGTTCATAACTCGAAACATGTCGACTTTTCGTTACTGCTAAATACAGTATCTAAATATTTTTTATATTGTGAAACATAAGCCAAGTGTTTTTTTATTTTAAAGTTTATACTTTAAACTACTTTTTTATTTTAAGGCATTATTCCAAATTACGAAATTGCATGATTAGTTTCCCTATAATACGTAGTGGTAGTTCCTACATAAAAGAAAAAAACTTCAATTGAATATTTATCCGAAACGATACAAGATAAAACAATAAGGCTGATGAATCACGGATTTGAAAATTGAAATGAAGTATCTGCAGCATAATTAATATTGGTAATACCTGATGTAATTTCAACACAAAAATCAATTTTCAAGCTTAACATTAATAAAATCATCAATTAGAAGAAAAGAATTCTTTCATTCCGGAAATTCAAACATTAAGTATATTCATTAAATATAGGCTTATAATTAAACCCCTGGAAAACAGCAGAGATCAACACACAACACAACTAATTATTCTGTAATTTGCTAAATTATAAAACAGACCTCAATAACTCACCTCTCTTAAATTTGTACACCATTCAAAGACCTACAATTTCTCAATTCATTTGAGTAGTTCTGATCTGAATATGTGAATGCTCATGGACTACAGAGTTATAACATCCATTTGCGATATTGAACATAATGTTATTTATTTATTTATTTATTTTTTTTTTGTTATTAAATCTATTAGTCTTTCATGTCGATTTTCACTTTAGAATGGAATGTTATGTGGTAGGGGAAGTACGTACAAAATGACATACAGTTTTGTTTTTGGGCCATAACTCTTCAATGGTAAATCACAGCGCATTCATATTGTACACCAGTAAACTTCAGTTTCATATCTTTGAATTATAATAGATATTTAAAAGATAAAAAACTAGAAAAAATGATAATTTTGAATTTAACTGAGAACAACGAAATCCGTTTTGTCCATATGCTATGGACAAAATGGCATACTACATATGGACTAAATGACATACACGGCAAAAGTTATAAAATTGAAGGCAAAGCTCGTAAATGAACCGCTTGGTTCGTTTAGAAACTTCTGCGCAAGAACCGTGGGTCCAATGCAAACATCTTAAACAAATCAAACAGCAATTTGGTACTGTGTAACGACACGTGGGTGTTCCTTGAGCCATTTGGATGTCTCTTGGTTGAAATATGTCTTTAAAGGCGTGAAAAATGGGGCATCCAAAGGCTGCAGACGATGAGTGAAATGTGGATGTAGATATAAAACAATGATGCCGTCTTTTTCGCATATTCTAAAGTTTCAAACCCTCTGTGACTTACATGCCCGCCGACAATCAATATAACTATATCGTTAATAGATGACTTAACAAAACTTTGGAAGTATTTGAGCCATTTCAGAAATACATCCGTTGTCATCCATCGGTTGAGCTACACCTAAAGTGCCAGGAGGTGCTTCACCGACTAACTAATTTTTCATATTTTTCCTGGAAAATATCATCATCGTCGGAACAAATGTACCAATAGCATTACCACAACAAATAGCAGTGGTGTGAGTTCCACGTTCTGCGCTAGTTATTAACGCCAACTTCCTTCCTACCAGCAGTAGTCAATATCTTATGGGGTTTTTGTATGGTGGAGAGGCTTGATTCGTCAGTATTATAAATTCTGTGTGGCCCAATGTTTTCAGATTCCAGCAGATTTCCGTAGATCTCAAAAAACTTTTTGACTTGTGGTCGATTAATAGCCTGAGCACGAGCAACTTGAGTAGCTTCTGGTTTGCGTAAAAAAATATCTTCATTTCGTCTCAAAAACCCTTCTAACCATTCTTGTCCAGCTTTCTGTTTTTGCGGTTCAAATCTGTGAGCAAAACCGTTTCTTTCAGCCATCTTAAAAGCTAATTCTTGAACAGACGTTTGCGGCAGTCCAAACGAAAGAGATTCAAGTAATATCATATGCTCAACTAATTTTCTTTCCACACCAGATGTGAAAGTTGCTTTCCAACATCCTAGACCCTTTCCAGAGGACTCCAAAGTTTCGTTACTATTCGAAGTATGTCTTCTTAGTGTTGCTTGTGGCACTCCAAATGTCTTCGACGCCAAAAGCTAGCCCATTTTATTACTGCGAATGCTGCTATAGCTTTACGCATTGATTCCTCACTCCAGGATTGGCAATCAGTCAACGGGAAAAGGCTATTAGGTACCTACAATTAGCTCATTGAGTTCTTATGGACGAAACGACATACCTATGTCATTTTGTCCGTTACCTAAGTATGTCATTTTGTCCATATAGCGTTATAAAAATTCAAAATTCAACAATAAATGCAAAATGTATATTAATCACGGAAAAAACTATTCGAAGGCAACAATAAAAACTTAAGAGATGTAAAAAATGTACACATAAGGTAAAATCATGGAAAATATAATATTAATACACAAAACTCCCTGCAGTTGAGAAAAAACTCGTAACTTACCAATGTTTGTCGTCGGTTATGACACCTAAATGAAAGACTGGCGCGAGTTCACGTTTTGAGAGGTTGGTATTAGCCGGTTGTGTCACGTGATGTAGTTATCTATGGCGGGCTAGAAGCGGCAGAATTTGAAATATCATGCCTGTGTCATTTTGTCCGTGTATGTCATTTTGTACGTACTTCCCCTATAGGTACAATATTACAAGTGTTATTCATCAATGCAATTATAGGATTGCAATAGAATACATGCAAATAACTCACAAAATAGCATGGAATACTGGACATAGTGTACAAAAAATTTTTTGAAGTAATATTTATCTGATGGAATTGAAAGCTTTTAGAATTTAAATTTTGTTTTCTTATCTTAAAATATCCAACAAAATTTCAGGGACATGATACGGCTGCAGCAGCTATTCAGTTTATTTTACTGTTATTGGCCAATCATCCACAAATTCAGGTAAAAATTGACTTATTGTATTGATATTATATAATTCCATAATTTTTTCGGTTTTCTATGATTTTGTTGACTTTAGGAGAAAGCAGCCCAAGAAGTAGAGGAAATATTCAAGGGAGAGTGTAGGGATTGCACTCACGAGGATTTATCAAAATTAGAATACCTGGAATGCTGTATTAAGGAATCTCTGAGGTTATATCCCAGTGTACCGTTTCTTTCTAGACAATGTGGCGAAGATTACACAACTTCTACTGGCTACAGAATCCCAAAAGGTACAATGCTGGACATAGTCGTTTTCGACCTTCATAGAGACCCAAATGTTTATCCAGATCCTGAAAAATTTGACCCTGAACGATTCAAACCAGAAAACACAACAAATAGGTCCCCATTTGCCTATATTCCTTTCAGTGCTGGACCAAGAAATTGCATAGGTGCGTTTGAATCTATTCCAGAACTGGTATTCTAAAAGTTTCTTACTCATAATATGAATATTTTCAGGGCAAAAGTTTGCAATGTGGGAACTGAAGACTTTGCTATGTGGCATCTTGAGAAATTTCAGACTGGAAGCCATAGATACTCCAGAAGATATGATATTCAAATGTGATCTGGTATTGTCTACAGTTAATCCTATCAGAATAAAGTTCATAAAAAAGTATAAATGTATTTTGGTATTGCCTACAGATAATCCTATCAAAAAAAAGTATAAAGGAAAAAGAATAAATTTTATCAGACAATAAACCTATTCAATTAATAAAATACTAATATTCAAAAGGTTTGGCACTCTGAGTTTTATTTTGACCACGTGTCATATTTTGGCAGAAAGGCTTTGGAAAATAGAAAATTCAACAAAAAATTTATTCAATAATATTGTCTACAGTGAATACCATCAAAATAAAGTTTTTTAAAAAGTAAAATTATTAAGATATTAACAATAACCGAATAATATTGCGAAAATGAAGTTTATTGAAACTTTCTAATATAACAAAACATTTTTAGGTAAACTAAAAAAAATTTCCATGAGCAAAAAATGAGAACACTAATTAAAAAAGAAAATTTTTATCAGAAATCATTTATCTGCTGTACAAATGAAAGTGTCACTACTATGGTACAAAAAATATAAATGGTTTTTCAAAGTGTATATTTACCATTCTAAAACTCTGAAATATAAGCTGATTCCCACACAAATCTCAAATACACAAATTACATGTTGTAGTTATAAAAACAATAATTTAAAAAATAGCTATTCAATACAATCTTTAAACACAACAGACCAGGTAAACTTTCAGAACAAAAAAAAAACATTGTACAAAATCAGAATTGAACAAATTCAAAGGGAATGATAGTAAACTTAAAATCAAAAATTGTTCAACAATTATATAAAAGACTTAAGAAAATATTTAAGTAAATTCATAAATTACTCCTTATAATTTTTTCAATAGCTTAGCTTTCAGATGATCCTTGTCTTGAAGCCATTTTTTCATAAATTTAAATTTTTCTCTTAACTGGTCTAATATACAAAACACATCATTCAAATGACTCGTATGTATAATGAGTTATAATCATTTTGAAATAACAAAATTCTACTTATCAAAATGTAAATGAAAATATTTAGATGGAAAGGTATATAAAATTTTACATGTTCAATATTTGCTTAGGCTCTCATAATCTTTTCAAGGTACGTTTCTTATCCTTCAGTATCTTTTTTTTCTCCGCTGTTAATGGATTACTTTTATCGCCAGCATGCTTTTTAGCCAAGGGACCATCAGTTTCCTCTACTCACATTGTGACCCAAAAAAATTAAATCATTACATCAAAGAAAATAGAAAGATCAAGTTATAAGATGCATTTATTTTTAAAGAAATGACATGAAGATGATCTGAACTATGGATTCACCAAATTAGGGTTTTATTAAGGTGGATACTATACTAAAGCAAGAAGTAAATTTCAAGTACTTAACGAATGATGTTTTGGTAGGTTACAATTCAATATGAAAGTGATATTCACTTTACCGAGTGAATACTGTCAATTAATGTCTTGAGTATCATTAATATTTTGAATTAGAATTTATACTATTTTGCTTGAGCGAAAGCGTAATTGTGAAAAAATTAAATTCCTTCATATTGTCAATGAGATTTAGTGCCAATGTGAAAATAAATAATAATTTATCGGTATCAGTTATGATAAAGACATTTTATTTCGTATGCATTCAGAAAGCCTTTTTAAGGTGAGTCTACATTTCTACTAGTAAAAATCTACACCAGACAGTTGTATATTCAATTTTGGAAATAAATTGCTTTTCGCATTTTACACTTTACTAGCGAATGGAAGCTAGTCCTGAAAATATGTAACGGTAATAGTAACATTCACGTGCACGTCAGCTGTATTCGTAAATGCACATTGTATGTGTCAAAACACAGGCGATCCTTTCAACGCAAACGGCATGTTTGGTTTGTATTACTATGTAATGTTACTTCTTCCAAATATATAAATATTATTGGAAATTTGATAAATTATATGTGATTTTGCGAAAATAGTTGATTATAATTTTCACTATCTACTACATTTTCGTATAATCATGATCAGGCTTCAAAATGAATACCTAATTATAGGAAACAACTACACCTCCCGCCCTTTAGTTCGAAATTAATTATAATATTATCAATATCGCCTGACTAATACATAGTATTGATATATTTATTGATATTGTTTGAACTATATTTGGCAGTCCGTGTGAAGACGGCCCTCAACAGATAATTTCTAACCCCGAGTTCAAAAAATCATTTTGATAAAAACTCAGTTCTCTTCAATTCAGTTTCAATTGTTCTTGAAAATTTGTGTGAATTCGGTAAGTCTTCAATTTTAAATATATAAATAAGGAACTCATAGTAAACAATAATCAACACTTCGGTGGGCTGGCTATGGGTTCCCCCTTAAGTCCGCTTATTGCAGACATTTTCATGTCACATATAAAGAATATAATATTCAATTCTACAAAGCATCACATAAATAATATGCATTCAAAAAGTATATCAAAAATTTCCTAACACTAGAAGCCTTTTACGGTGTCGGTGATTATTTGAACACTAGAATTGAGACTTCTTAATTAAATTGTTGATTTGATATTTGAATTTTTGTTTTTATTTTCATAGAGTTGTAATTTTGGGATTTTTTTTTTCTAATCTATTTGTAAGTATGCATATTTATTGTTGTTGTTATCTTTTGTAGGTATGCATATTTATTAGTGTTAAATTATTATTGTTATCATTGTTGAATTGAAATTGACTTGTCCAATACAGTGTAAATTGTCTTTCTGGATGAATAAAAATTATTATTATTATTATTATTATAAGTTTTTGGCATAGATAAGTTGATGATGTAATTGCTTGTTTTAAGGGTACCGCGAGGCAATTAAGTCAGTTTTTGAATTATATTAATAGCATTCACCCAAATGTAACTTTCAAAATTGAAAAAGAATTGGAAATTTAATTTTTTTCAAGTTTTAATAATATTTTTTTATTATTAACAAATATATTGTAATATAAACTTAATCAGTAGACTCAATTCTAGTAATAATTGGCTTGTGGTAACTGAAGTAGGAAACATATGTTTGGGATTCTATTTTATTTAAATGTCTGTATTATGTATTATTATTGTCTGTATAAAATCTATACTAACCTAACTCCATCAGCAATATCCGGAACTTGTGCAGAAACACTGTCAGGATTCTTATTGTTATTATTTTTTATTATTTATTATGTACAAAAAACCTGTATACACTCAACTTTCTAGACCTATAAGTAAATTATCCATTTTCGAAAAGGTATTTGAGTCATTAGTTTATCCATATCTTTTAAATTTAGTTGCATCGAAAATTGTCGCGGAGCAGCATGGCTTCATGAAGGGGCGCTCAATCGAAACTAACTTGATAACATTTGTGGAGTTTCTGCAAACTGGACTTGACCAACATGTTCAGGTTGATGTCGTCTATACTGACTTCAGCAAGGCTTTTGATAAAACAGATATCAGTGTTCATATCTCTAGCCTTGCTGGGGTTGGTGTGGTTGGCAGTATGCTTGGATGGTTTGAGTCATACTTGTCCAATAGGTTTCAATTCGTTTCGGTGGAGGGTTGCTCCTCGGATCTTTTTGAGGCATGTTCTGGTGTACCTCAGGGCTCTCACTTAGGACCTTTATTATTTTTAATATATATCAACAAGATTGCAAAATGTTTTACCAAATGTAAATTCCTTCTCTTCGCGGACGATTTGAAGATAATGAAAAGTATCAGCTCCGAACAGGATTGCTTGGATTTGCAGTGTGAATTGAATGCCCTTTGTAGTTACTGCGGCGAAAACCAACTATATTTGAATTTAGATAAATGCCAGGTCATCTCATTTACGCGCAATATAAATAAAATTATCTATCCTTATAATCTTGATGATACTGTTTTGCCTAGGGTAGATAACATAAGAGATTTGGGGATAATTTTTGATTCTAAGCTTCTTTTTGACCGTCATATTGACCAACTAGCGCATTCCTGTTTTTTGGGCTTTATTACTAGAAAAAGTAGATACTTCACGAATTTGAAAACTTTCACCATTTTATATAACTCCTATATTTACAGTAAACTCAACTTTGCATCGGTAGTTTGGAGTCCAAAATATTCAGTATATATCGCCAGGCTCGAGAGGATCCAGAACAGATTCTTAAAATTCATCTCGTTTAAATTTAACTTTCGTTTGACACCTAGAAATCCCGAGAACTATCTTCTTCGTTTAACCCAATTTGGTTTTCATTTCCCTCGAAAATAGAAGAAAAATCAGTGATGTCCTCTTCCTATATAAACTTCTCAACAATATCTATAATTCCCCTGACCTTCTTTCCTCCGTAACTTTCCATGTTCCGTGCCGTCTTCTCAGAAGTAGTGATATGTTCCATATTCCCTTTCGAAATACTAATAGCGCGATGAACTCGCCCCTCTGCAGGATGATGCGATGCTGTAACTGTTTGAGTAATGTTGATTTGTTCCATCTCACTCAAAATTCAATCAAGCAAAAACTCAAAAAGATGTTCTTGTGCGAATAAGATTTTTTCACCATTTCACTTTAATTGTTTCACTATATTTTAGTTTACTTTAGTTTTTATTGTATCAAGATATTTTTATTTGTTCTTTCGATTTAGTTACTTTTCTTCTTCTTTTTTTTTTTTATAAAAGTCAATTGTTCACTTTGACACACTTTGTACTTTCAAGTAGTGGGTACTGTGTTGGGTTGTTATCACCTGTTTGTAGTCCTAATTGCCTAAATAAATAAACAATAATAATCGTCGCGACAGCACACTGTCCAATGCGAAATAGAAAAACGAAACGAAAATAACTGTAAGAGAGAGAGAGATAGACGGAGAAACACGCGCACGGCGTGCGCGCGCAAAAAGTGTCGTTACAACTTTTGGTCTTAATTTTATCCGTCTAGCCCCCTTTCGCAACGCGCGATAAGGAACTTCGTTCCAATACTTTGAGTTCCGATATAAACAGAAAACCAACTTTTACGGATATATGTATTCCGTCGGATTCAAATCATCCTCTTTCCCATAAACATTCATGCTAAATGGTAAAATAAAATAATAATAATAGCTTTTAACTAAATGATCCACTGAACGTTTTCAATTCTATTATCCTTACAAAATTAGCAAAAGAAATTTCTACTATAAAAATAATTTCTTCAAATAATGGTTTTCATACAAGTTTGATAAATAAAATGATAAAGAAGAAATGTAGTCACCTAGCGTACAATAGCATATATCCTCAATCGAAAGTAGAAAAATTGGAAAAATTCACATCTTTAACATATTTTAGTCTAATGTCATACCTGAATGTAATATTAAAATTGCTTTCAAACCTAAGACAAAACTGTCAGGATTTTTATTCAATGCCAAAGATATCACTTCAAAATTTGAAAGTTCAGGAGTTTATAAGTGGATTTGTCCTGTATGTGAAGGAGTGTATATATGTCAGACCGGTCGATCGTTCAGGACAAGATTTGAAGAACACCAACAATGTTTTTTGAAAAATAAAACGGATTCAACGTTTTCAAATCATTGCCGTGACAACCACCACCCGTTTCCACAAATAGATAACTTTCAAATTATGCACAAATTACTGAAAGGAACCAAACTTACTTACTTAGAGTCATTAGAAATTTCTAAACTCAATCATAATGCAAAAGATAACTTGCTGAACGACCAGATTGACTTGATACATTCTCCTATATTTAGTGTATTCAAACAATAATGATTTTTCTAAGAACATTTTATTATACCAATTTGGGAAATCCACTTCTATTAGCCCTTCTTGAAATGTGTTCCTTTTGTCTATTTAGTACCTGCAATAATTCATTTCCACCCGTAAGCGCAAATCTATAATTATGTATTCAGTTTTTAACTCAATACCATCATCGGGCGATGGTCTAGTGACCGAAATTGCAATCGCAGTGTTATATTTTTCGAAGTCTTTTTGTGATAATAAACATAGTAAATTCAAGGTTTGTTTTTATTCATCATATATTTATATATTTATATTTATATATATATATATATATATATATATATATATATATATATATATATATATATATATATATATATATATATATATATACTAGGTGACCCGGCAAACGTTGTTCTGCCATATAAATTATTTTTATCTATTCTTCTGTCTGCCGACGTATATCTGCCTATCTAACTATATATCTTTCTATCTAGAGAGTTATTTATCTTTCTATCTATCTATCTATCTATCTATTTATCTGTCTATCTATCTGCATATCCATCTATCAATTTATCTGACCGGGCAAACGTTCAGCCATATAAATTATTTTTATCTATCTATTTTTCTATCTATTCATCTATCTGCCGATGTATATCTACCTATCTATCTAGTTATCTATCTTTCTATCTATCTATCTATCTATCTATCAATCTATCTGACCCGGCAAACGTTGTTCAAATTATTAAAATTGCTATTGAAAAATATGGGTTGTTGATAGAAGGGTGAAAATTTAGAGTTGTATGTATTTTTTGAAGCAACATCATAAAAAAATCAAAAAAAAAATTTGTTCAAAAAATTCATAAAAATGTTAATCATCAGGAGTATAAAAAATAGGGGTTGATCGTAAAGGGGTGAAAATTTAGGGTTGGATGTATTTTTGAATGTTGTATCATAAAAAAAATAGAACAGAAAATTTTGTCTGAAAAATATAAATAAAAAATTAAGGGGTGGACCTCCCTGAACATTTAGGGGGATGAAAAATAGATTTTGTCGGATTCTCAGAGCTAACTGATATGCACACAAAATTTCATGAGAATCGGTCGAGTCATTTCGAAGGAGTTTAACAAATAAAAAATAAGGGTTGATCGTAGAGGGGTGAAAATTTAGGATTGTATGTATTTTTGTATGCTGTATCATAAAAAAATAAAAACAAAAAATTTTGTCTAAAAAATAAAAAAAAGGGGTGGACTACCCTTAACATTTAGGGGGATGAAAAAGATGTTGGCCGATTCTCAGACCTACTCAATATGCTCACAAAATTTCATGAGAATCGGTCAAACCGTTTCGGAGGAGTATGGGAAGATCTTCTCGGAAAGTTCAACCGAGCAAGATCGAAGACACTGATCAACCTCAGCAAAACTAGTCTAAAGACAATAACAGGATTTCTTACGGGGCATTGCAGACTCAAAGAACACCTAAGGAAGCTAGGTTTAGAGGGGGACAGCACCTGCAGATTCTGCAAGGAACGTCCAGAAACACCCCACCATATACTAATGGAGTGCTATGCTGTGCACCATGAAAGACTTAACACACTGGGATCATACCAGCTGACTGTAGAAGAAATACCACGAATAGACCCCCTTAAAATCCTCAAATTCCTGAAGGTATTGAGGCTTGAGGGGCTGCTGTAAAACGAGAAAACATCGAGAAGCAGAAGAAGATGGGGCACAATAGATCTAATAAGGTCGCAGCGCATCGGTCACCATCCGCACTCACCAATACCAATACCAATGGGAACGAACATTGTGACACGAGAATTTTATATATAAGATATATATATATATATATATATATATATATATATATATATATATATATATATATATATATATATATATATATATATATATATATATATATATATATATATATATATACTATTGACACAATAATTCTCAAAAACATCTCGATTCATCTTCGACGGTACTTACCTCTAACAATTATTATATTTTTGCAGGTATGGCCTATTTGACGGCCAGTTTGGTTTATGTGTTTGTCGCAATATTCTCACTTATTCTCCTAAATGTCTTGCGGAAAAATATAATTCTTCGTAATATACCATCTCCAAACTGTACGCCACTTCTAGGATACACCCTGGAATTTATAGGAAATAATGAAGGTTGTATGTTTTCTTTTTCACATTTCATAATTTTCATCAAGTTTCCGTTTCAAACACAGTTACTATGTTTGAAGTTCTACGAAAATTTGCGAGGCAATTCGATGGAATCTACAGGCTATCAATTCTGCATGTCGACTATGTTAACATATACAATTCTTCGGATACAGAGGTGAGTTCAACCCCATATAAAATTGATCCCTACGAGTACAAATGATTACATAAGGGGCGGATGCGAATAAAACAGCGATTGGTCTCTTTTTATCCATTTTCAGCCCTGGTTTTAAAAATTTTTATATTCTCACATATTTCGCGAAATTAAAAAGTAAATGAAAGTAGAAGTAGATAGTGGAGAAGATTTTATAGTTTATATGAAGTGGAAGTAACAATAAAAATTGAATTGAGAAGAAAAAAGATATCTGAAATTGAATTTGGTGTCGTTTACTATCACAAAATATATGCCCCCCCAGAAAAAACGATCGGAAATAATTCAATTCAGATAATATAAATATATATTCTATGTATTTATATATATATATATATATATATATATATATATATATATATATATATATATATATATATATATATATATATATATATATATAATTATATATTTATTTATTTATATATATATATATATATATATATATATATATATATATATATATATATATTTATATATATATATATTTGAATTGTTGTTGCCTTTGAACTAATTTTAACTTTTAGGTAATTATTAGCAATTACAGGCTTGGTGAATCTTAAAAATTTTATTAAAAAGTTGACGTTTCACCACGATATTCGTGGCTTTTTCAAAACTTTTGAAATATTGAAATTTCTTTGACATTTATTGATTTGAAAAAATTTGAATAATTAAAAAAGACTACTATGTTTCATCAAAAATTTTTTCGGCTATGGCCGTTCTCTGTTATTTATTACGTGCTATTTAGTCCAATATTAACATTCAAATCTGTTATTATTAGATGGTATGGGAAACCACAGAAACCTTTACCCACGTAATGTTCGAAATAGGTTCAAATTATTTAGATTGTGAAAAGTCAAAGAATAGGGTACTATTTATCTTTCTTTCAAAAATGTTTTCACTACGGCTGTGGCCGTCTTCAGTTATTAATTACGTGCTATTTAGTCCAATATCAACAGTCAGGTCTGTTGATATTAGATGGGAAGGGAACCACAGAAACCTTTACCCACGTAATGTACAATATAGGTTTAAAATATTTGACTGTTGGATTTGTCTTTATGAAGACATTACTTGTAATGTCTTTCAAATTTTCAAGTACTTAATCCCGATGAAAAAGACGATGTATTTTCGTCCACTCAGAAAAGTTACGGAAGTCCGGCAGCATTGCATGCGTATGTATTTCGTTTTGTTAGTATTTCACTTGGATGCATTCCTGTCGTGATGCGATCTAGACCTGTACTCAACAATTCCGTTGCAAAGTATAAATCTTATGACTAATTGAATCGCTTCTACTGGTTTACTCTGAAATCGGAGCCTGAACCTTCCTCCTTTTAAATTCAATTGTATTTGACTTATTTAAGATTCACTTTGATGCATAGTTTCAAACAATACATGAATTCTGTTTCCATTTACATTTATTTAGTTTAGATATTCAAGAAAGTTGTTTAATATAATTATTCTATTTATTTCAAGCAAATATTATCCAGCTATGAAAACTTAACGAAAAGTGACCTTTATGATCCACTGAACAAATGGTTAGGCACTGGACTGCTCATCAGTACAGGTTCGTTGAAAACAAATTTCAAATTTTGTCCTCTCAAATTGATCCTATAATTGTAGGGGAAAAATGGAGAACAAGAAGAAAAATGCTGACCCCGACGTTCCATTTTCAAATTCTCCAAGACTTCTTGAAATGTTTCAACGACGAAACCAATAATTTTGTGAAATATATTGAAGCAAATATTGAAGAATGTTCCAAGGATATTAAACCATTAATAGCATTTTTTACACTGAAAAACATATGCGGTAAGTGACTGGAAGAATTGAGAATATTATGAAATTTCAATTGAAGTGATTTGCATGTATAAAATTTTAAAAAGATTCTAGAATAGGGACTCTCAACTTTTTATTTGTAGTGTTTCACTCTTAACAATCCTTGTAACTAATTAATAAATACAATGATTTTATACAGTCACAAAATTGTTTTTAAAATATTTGGATTTCCAAATTAGCTTTCCTGCAATTAGCTTATGCTACAAAAGTGCTCGCCATACAGGTTAGGTACTAAACTGATATCTATCCCACCTTAATATTTTAAACATACGAATAAAGAGAGGAGACTGAAAATATTTCACTTACTCAAGAATTGAAAGAGTTTTTCCGAGTATTGGCGATACTTCAGTGCATTCCTCCTCCTACTCATATTATCTCATCTTGAAGCCTTATTTGAATAATTGGAAGATTATGTTCGAATTAAGAACATGAGAGGGTAATCAGACAATGAAATCGACTGTCAACATTGCTTGTCAAATGAATTTTGAAGAAGT
This sequence comes from Cynegetis impunctata, assembly GCA_030704885.1. Classification (NCBI taxonomy): domain Eukaryota; kingdom Metazoa; phylum Arthropoda; class Insecta; order Coleoptera; family Coccinellidae; genus Cynegetis; species Cynegetis impunctata. The sequence continues at coordinate 79,307 of JARQZK010002926.1, read as the reverse complement.
ATTGAAAAGGAATACCGGCAATTGTCTAGAGAAGCGTTAAAAATTTTAATACTATCTGCTACATCCTACAACTGTGAACAAGGGTTTTCCATAATATTGAATTTCAAAACGAAATCAAGGAATCATTTAACACTGAAACATGAAATAGTTTTGTGTGTTACAAAAACAAATCAAGACATTCAGAAATAAGTTAATTTCAAATAAGCCCAAATTTCATAATAATTCAACTGAAAAATCTGTAAAAGAAATTTTTGTAGGTCCTTATCAAATAAAGATAATCTTTGAGAAAAATAACTTGTAATGCTACAGAAATTAAATAACACAAAAACTTAACATATTAATGGTGTATTAAGAAACGTATTTACTGTAATACTAACAATACTTAAGTCTCGAGAAATAACAAAAACGCATGAGCAGCAAAGCTAAGGTCGTATTTTTAGCGCGAAGTCCATCGCGTCGAGATGAGATTGAACAGAATAAATTATGATTTGAAAAACCAAGGTTTAACAGCAAAACGAAATAAAAATTAGAAAATAATATGTTTTATTCAAGAAATAGTATATTATTTCATAAGGAGGAGAAGTGTCACTTTTCATGGCGAGCTTGAGCTTGATTTGAGCTTGAGCTTTAATTGAAAGCGAGCCATGAGAAGTCACTTGTACTGCGAATGAAATATGTTATTTTATTTTCAAACGTTTAGAAATTCATAAAAATCTGAATATCCATTTTTGGATTGATTCACATTTACGCACATAATTCTATCCAGTTACGATTGTTAGGAATTATGGAACATTTGCCTAGTTACGGTTGCCACGCAAAATTGATTCTGACAGATATAAAGTAAAATAATTGATAGTTACAATTCGCAACCTGGTGAGAAGTGGTTGAAAGTAAAAATGACGTTTGAATTGGAGAATTTTTTGTTCATGGTTACCAATTCATCTTTTGCATAGTAACAGTTTTCCTGCTGCCGGCCGGAAAAGTGTTGCATAGCAACACTTCTCCTCCTTGGCGTGGGGGGGGGGGTGGGGGGGGGGGGGGGTGGGGGGGGGGGGGGGTGGGGGGGGGGGGGGGTGGGGGGGGGGGGGGGTGGGGGGGGGGGGGGGTGGGGGGGGATATGGCACCTGATAATGTATATTTGATGATAAAGGTTGTTCTAGTATTAGGAATTGGAGGTGCTATGCGTTGTGACATTAATGAAAATCTTTTGAATTGTTCGAAAATTGTTAGTGATAATTTCAGTGGTGCTTTGAGTTTTGGCAATAATTGTTCCAATTGTACATTCAATATCAATATAAATAACAAATAAATACCTATATATAGTTGCCCAATTAGTTTGTATTACTAAGTTTGTAAGAGACAATGTTTTTTCTTCAAATTTCAATAATTAGAGAGCTCAAATGCAATTACTTTTGGTCCTAGGATTAAAAGTAGCGTTTTTAATCCTAGGATTAAAAGTGTTGCTAAGCAACGAGCAAATTTTTGTACGGTAAGGGAATTGATGGCTTTTGCACCTGAAAATAGTACAAAAATATCAACATTTTTTGATGGTTGGAGAAAAAATATATTTCCGAAGTTCATCGCGTACTACTGAGATGCGATTCGAACTGAAAAGTCCACTCGAAGGGCAGCGCGGTTGAGGAAAAGAGTTGAAATCCACAAAGAAACGTATTTCAACATGAACTCAATCTACCTACTAAATGTCAACCCTCTAACTCAATCTGCAGAAGCTGTGGAGTTGAGGAAATTTTCAAAACCCATGAAAAAACAAGAAATTTAATGGCGGTTTGAAAAATTTAACCAAAGTTTGGTAGTTTAGTTCTGCTTCGAAAACAACCCCAGACGCCAAATTTTAGCTCATTTGGTTTGACGGGAGTCACTCGAGATTAGGCATTACAATCCCGCAAATCCTGCGGACGGTCAACCCCAATCTTACATGCTCGTAACTTTAGATGAATCTGGTGACTTGACACCTTTGAACAATGAAGCATTAATGTCCTTAGATGCTAGTTTGGCAGGATTGACTGGTGGTGATTTAAGTAATATGGTGCTTCAATTGGATCCTGGATTAACGAAAGATGGAGGAAGCCATACAGCCCAACTGCAGGTCGTAGCGCCTGTCACACACATGCAGGAGAAATTTAAATCTGAAGAGGTGGAGACGCCGAGAGTCGTTCATCAAGAGATTCCTCCGAAACCTATAGCGCAAGTATTACAACCTGTTGAGCAAACCACAGCTCAAGTACAAGTCACATGCAATATCAATGGAGAACCCAGTCAACAGATTATACTGACGGGAGATCCGTTAGTTACTCAAAAATTTTTGGATTTCCTCAGCGAGGGGAACACGGAATTAGCGAACATATTAGCAAACGCCGAAGGCAGCTCGTTTTTGATACAAGCTGACGGTCAACAAATTCTGATCACCACTGAGCCTACTGATGCTCAGATGCTTCAAGCTAATTCAAATGTAGCTGAACAACCCGACCAAGGAAATCCTATGTTTGCAACACATCCCGTTAAAAATCAAGAGATTTTAGCGGCCGCCTTAGCTGATACTGACGTGTTTCAACAAGAGCAAGTTTTGAATCAGAATAAAGGGATACACTCGCAACTGAGTCCAGGGCAAACTTTGTTTCCAATGAACGTCGGAAATGTATTGGAAACTAGTCTAACCCTAAATTCCCCCATGATGACACCCCTAGAAGTCCCGAGTACAAACAGCAAAAAAATAATCGATGCGGAAACCGATATTTTGACTGCCCGCGTGCCCAAAAATGTGGACCTGCCTATCACGATAACGGATCCCAATATTTCGCAAACGGTGTCGCATCAACAAGTCCTAATGGCTAGTAATCTTCAGACTAGCTTAGAATTAACATTGCCAATATCCAAAACAGCCATGTCTGTCACATCAGGAATGAACAGTCCGTCTTTTGTATATTCTTTACCAAATCTAGGTGTAGTTGAACATACAGGAATTAACCAAAAATCTTTCAGTGGCAGTATGCCTTTATTGACTGAATATATCGAAGAAACACCTACATCTCTTCATGCTGCATTTTCCAAAGAAGGCAATGAATCAACCGATAGCACACTTGGTGCATAAGTATCAAAACATGGCCTTGTAGATTCCTCAAGTGACAAGAGATCCGTCCTTTTATTGATCTGCTGGATCACACACCTTCAAAGCACGGATCCGCGGATCTCGCAAATAAAAATATTTGGCGTTAAAAATGCCATTTGAAATGATTTCTACAACATATGACGATGTATTGAAGAAAGTACGGAAAGTAGTCAAGATTTTTAAGCGGTCACTTTTTGGATAAAAATTGGTATATTTAGTCAACTTTTTTAGACAGGTGCATCTTTTGCCAAGATTTGAGGTGCTAAAATCTTATGATGTGCTGAACTGCATTCAAGGTGTGACAACTGATAATGCGGCTGTTCACTTCAAAATAATGCGTGTTGTGGAAACTTTAATTCTCGGTTTTAACTACAAAAATAAGCAGTAATTGGAATAAACTTACTTGTAGATATAGGAAGAACATTTTTGTTCCGCAAGAAGAGGCGAATGTTCTATGATCGTGTTTTTTCTATGGTAGAAACCCGGAAGAGTGGCTACGATGTCAATCAACATCAATGGTGGCAAGAGAGACGACCCAACGATTGTTTTGTTATAGTTAATTACATTATTTTTACATTGTTTTTCCTTGCTGAATAGATTATTAAATCAGTCTAATTTCTTATACCATTCCACATAACCCAAAAGGTTATGGGCCCAGTTCACGATTGGTATTAGGAAGTTTTTCATTGAAAAATCCCAGTGACGCTGACCAACAAAATGGCGAGTGGAAGCATGGCAAGTTCTGCTAATCCCATTCTACAACTGAATGATGGAAATTTTTCTAACTGGTTGTTCCGGCTCAAATGTTTACTGGATGAAAAGCAATGTAGAGAAGTTGTGGAGGCGAAGATTAACTTAACAGGTCTCTCAAACGAACAAAAGCAGGAAGTCGCTAAAAATGATGCTAGAGCAAGATCAATCATCGTCCAGTGTATTACTGATAGGCATATAGAATATGTGAGGAATGCTGACTCGGCATTTGAGATGATATCTTCTCTGAAAAATATATTCGAAAGGAAGAGCACACTGTCAAGATTGTATGTAAGAAGGAAGTTATTAACTTTAAAATGTGATGAAAATGAGAAACTCCAAGATCATTTTATCAAGTTTGATGGACTCATTCGAGAACTAGAATCAACAGGTAATCAGTTGGAAGAGGACGATAAGGTATGTCATCTTTTATTAACTCTTTCTCAGAAGTACGAAACTGTTATAACTGTCCTAGAGACAACAGAGGCAAAATTAACTGTTGATTTTGTCAAAAGTAAGCTGCTAGACGCAGAACTGAAAATGACCGATGGAAACAAGCCCAGAGAAGAGCAATGTTCTTTTCTTAGCAAAGAAAAATCTAATGAAAACAAAAAATGTTTTAGGTGTGGACGCACTGGTCACTTCATTGCACAGTGCCGAAGTAAATCGAGGAGCCAAAAGCATGAAAACAAGCAAAAGTTCAACAACAAAGGGGAAGGTAGAAATAACAATGAAAAAGCAAATGTCTGCAAGCAAGAAGAAAATGAAATTTCATTTATAGCCACAACCTCAGCTACAGCATTATTAGGTAAATCGAAAGGAAATGTGAGTACCATAAAATTCATTATAGATTCAGGTGCAACACAACATTTAGTTTGTGGGGAAGTTGAAGAACATATGAGTGAAATACAGATTATTGAACCACATATAATAAAAATAGCTAACGGTGAAAAAATGCATGCTGTCAAAAAGGGAAAACTTAAAGTAATGTTCCAAGGAATTAAAATAACAATAAATGCCCTAATAGTAGAAAAACTTTGCTTTAATTTGCTCTCAGTGCAGAAAATTAATGATGCAGGTTACAAAGTAGAATTCGAGAAAAATCAAGCTAAAATAATTATTCGAGAAGAATTTATATTGTGTAATTTTGAGAGAGGGTTGCACACAGTTGAACTTCAACTGCAAAAACATAAATCAGATTCTTGCATGTTAGTTAAGAATGAAAACATTTGGCATTTGAGACTTGGACATTTAAATAAAAGAGGATTAGAGCTTTTGAACCTACCTTTTTCAAATGATGTGTGTTCCTCATGCAGAAAAGGTAAAGCCACAAGAAAGCCCTTCAAATCAAGCACTGAAAAGAGATCGAGAAGGAAAGGTGAACTTCTGCATACAGATATTTGGGGACCATCACAAGCAATAACAATGAATGAAGAGAGGTATTACCTCACAATTATAGATGACTTTTCTCATTTTACAGTTGTTTATCTATTAAGAAATAAGAGTGAAGCTGAAGATTATATTATTAAATATGTTTTAGAGTTGCAAAAGGAAAACATCAAGGTATCACGATTGAGATCTGATAATGGGAAAGAATTTAGTGCTTTAAAATTAAGAAAATTCTGTGAATCTAACGGTCTGAAACAAGAATTTACTTGTACATATACACCTCAGCAAAATTCTGTTGCAGAAAGAATGAACAGAACCATTCTTGACAAGGTAAGGTGCATGTTCATTGACACAAACCTACCAAAATTTCTTTGGGGTGAAGCTGTAAGATGTGCAGTTCATCAAATAAATCGTTCACCTACAAAAGCACTTGAAGAAAGAAGAAGCATGATACCTGCTGAAATGTTTGGTAGGATAAATGACCCAAATAGACTAAAAGTTTTTGGTTCGAAGGCTTGGTACTACAAGCTACCACGAGAAAATAAATTGGAACCACGAGGGGAGGAGGCGTTTATGGTAGGGTATGGTGGACCAGGTTACAGACTCTGGGATCCTAAACTAAATCAAATAATAATTTGAGAGATGTTGTATTTGATGAATCAGATTTTAAGTATGAAGAAAACAAAACTGACATTAGAGAAATACTTGTAGAAACTAATTCTAATGATAATGTTATAGATCAAAACGATCAACAAGATGAAGGTGACTCAACGACAGAAACGAGAAGCAGAAGAATCAAAGCACCAGCCAGGTATGAAGATTTTGAATTGTACATGGCTCATTGTATGGTATCAGTTGGAGAAGATCTTCCAGAAACCTATGAGGAAGCTATGAGATGCCAAGATAAAGAAAACTGGAAGATTGCAATCAAAGAAGAAATAGAAGCACTTCAGAAAAATGAAACTTGGAAGATGGTATCGTTGCCTGAAGGTAAGAAACCAATAGATAGCAAGTGGGTTTTCAAGATTAAAAGGCCACCAGATGGCACATCCTCAAAATTTAAAGCAAGATTATGTGCACGAGGCTTCAAACAAAAAGAAGGTATAGATTTTAAGGAAATTTTTGCTCCAACAACAAGATATGACTCGATAAGATTGTTGCTTTCTTTGGCGAACTACAAAAAATACAACTACATGCAGTTTGACATCAAAACTGCATTTTTGTATGGTGAGCTGGATGAAGAAGTTTATATGATTCCTCCACTTGGACTCTATGACAGAACTACCAATCTTGTTTGTAAGCTAAAGAAATCACTCTATGGGCTAAAGCAAGCACCCAGATGTTGGAATCGAAAGTTTAATTAATTCTTAGAGAATTTTGGTTTTACTCAATCAGATGCTGATAAATGTGTTTACAAAGGTTATGTTAATAATTTCATAGTTCTGTTAATTATTTATGTTGATGATGGACTAATATTTTCTTCAGACAAGTCTACCATAAATATTGTGTTAGAAGAGTTGAAAAACTGTTTTGAAATTACTATTGGAAATGCAAATTATTTTGTAGGTCTTGAAATTCAGCATGATATAGAGGAGGGAACAATGTTTCTAAGCCAAGAAAATTACACAAGACAAATAATCAGAAAATTTGGACAAGAAGATGCTCATCCTGTAAGTGTACCAATGGATGTTAATTCATATTCAAACATTAATGATGAATCAAGTGAATCAGGGGATCAACTCATTCTATATAGACAAGCAGTTGGTTCTCTAATGTTTTTAGCGATTGTTTCTCGACCCGACATTGCACAAGCGGTGGGAGTAGTTAGTCGTTTCCTAAACAACTACTCTACAGTTCATTGGAATATGGTGAAGAAGATAATTCGCTATTTGAAGGGGACAGTCAACTACGGCATACTGTACAAAAATGATACAGGAACACTGAAAGGTTTCAGTGATGCAGATTTTGCAAGTGATAAAGAAACAAGACGTTCTACGACAGGATATCTCTTCAAGTTAAATGGAGGTCCGATAACATGGTGTAGCAAACTCCAGCCAACAGTTTCACTTTCAACAACAGAATCCGAATTCATTGCTGCTGCACAAGCTACAAAAGAGGCCATTTGGTTGAGAAAATTTATGTCTGACATTCAAGAAGACCTGCATGGACCAACACAGTTAATGATTGATAACCAGAGTGCTATCAAACTCGTTAAAAATCCGGAATTTCATCAAAGAACGAAACATATTGATGTTAAATTCAAGTTCATTCGTGAACATTGTGATTGTGGAGATATAGAACCAAATTACGTAAACACAAAGGACCAGGAAGCTGACATATTAACAAAACCCTTACCAAGAATACAGTTCCAGAGACTCAGATCAAAACTTGGAGTTACTAGTTTGAAAACACAATATGAGGAAACTACTCTGCGTAACAAAAGGTGGGAGTATAGGAAGAACATTTTTGTTCCGCAAGAAGAGGCGAATGTTCTATGATCGTGTTTTTTCTATGGTAGAAACCCGGAAGAGTGGCTACGATGTCAATCAACATCAATGGTGGCAAGAGAGACGACCCAACGATTGTTTTGTTATAGTTAATTACATTATTTTTACATTGTTTTTCCTTGCTGAATAGATTATTAAATCAGTCTAATTTCTTATACCATTCCACATAACCCAAAAGTAGACAAACTAGAAACATCCGGACATCCTACTGCGTAGCACTAGGAATGATAAAACCCCTCGGCGCATGCGCATGTCGTAATGACTATCTAAAAAACGCTATATTTTTCTATTCTTCGTGGGGAAAAATTGGAAATAAAAATTCCCTTATGAAATCATATGTGTTTTATCGATATCCGTTAGAATTTTCAAAATCGGGCCAGATCCCAACTTTTTGTTGTGAGACTATAACTCCGTTAGCTTCGCCTTGGGGTAAAAATGGGCGTATGAACTTGATAATAAAATTGATAGAGACGCTACCGATGAGCGAATAGTTCACCGCATTCAAACTGCGAGAGATAAAACACTGAAATACTATAATAAAACTAATTGGATATACTGTATAGTTATTAATTTGGATCCTCGACATAAATTCGAAGCATGGTCCTCTTCTTCAAAGGGAAAGCTTCTACAATCAGATGCAGTTCAAAAATTTGAAAAGATATTTAAAGCTAGCTACTTCAATAAATCTGAGAATAATTTACAGCATCCAATACCTGCACCAGCACCAGCACTGAGTCTTTAAAAAGAAGATAACGAATTGAATTTAGATATAACTTACCTATTTAAGAAAGATAATAATGATAACTCAGAATCTTCAGGTATGAAATTGAAAAATACTTAAATGAGCCTTGGATAGATTTTTCTGAGAATATACTTCATTGGTGGAGAAGATACGAAAATGTCTTCGTCGTTATCGAAAATGGCCCATGATTTTCTCGAAATTCAAGCAACATCTGTACCTGCGAAAAGGCCTGCTAGCAGCTTTAATAATAACAAAGCCAAGAAATCGCCTAAACGTCTTATGTGCCTTAATTCATGGCTTATGAATTCCGACTTAAAAATGTTGTAAAATTTGATATTAAAAATCCAACTTGCAATTTTAATTTCAATAGGATTATCATTTATTATTATTTGTAAGTTGGGCTATTTATGTGAGAAACATTTATTATTTTCGATTTACATTTTTGTGAATCTTCTTCTTCTTCTCGTCCCTTATGCATGTCTGCACGTAGGGGACCCCTATCCACTACTGAATGACAAGTGTATTGTTCTCTGCATGTCGAAATATCGATCCCGCGTCCGGTATCCCACACCATTATCTGATATTACGGTGCCAGGAATGTTGTTTACGTCCCGGCCCGCGTCTCCCCTCAATTTTGCCATGGATGAGTTTCGGTATAAAATATCGGCTACCCCTAAGTATGTGGCCCAGATAAGACGTCTTTAGTTGTTTTACTATATTCAGGAGTTCTCTCTCTACCCCAGCTCTCAGCAAGACATCGTCGTTTGACATGAATTCTCTCCAGGAGATCCGAAGCATTCTTCGTAGTGTCCACATTTCGAATGCCTCTATTCGTTTCAGTGTTCTGACCTTGAGTGACCATGTTTCTACTCCGTACAACAAGATGGGCCATATATAGCACTTGATAACTCGCAATCGAAGGCAAACCGGTAATGTTCTCTGGAGAAGTATATTTTTCATTTTCAGATACGTGGTTTTTGCAATTCCGATTCGTATTTTTACCTCCTCATCACAATCCCACTTCTCATTGAGGGTAGCTCCCAGGTATTTAAATTTGGATACTCTTTCCGTTGATTGTAAGATTACTGTTATCAAATTCTTGTCTGTTGATGATCATCATTTTAGTTTTTGTGATGTTAATGCTCAGTCCAAACTGCTCTCCTACCTGGGTGACTCTATTCAGTATGTCCTGTAGATCCTCTAGATTATTAGCCAGGATTGCAGTATCATCTGCATATCGAATGTTGTTGATTGGTTTGCCGTTTATTTTTATCCCAGTTACCACGCCGTCCAGAGCTGTTTGGAAGATCTTCTCCACGTAGATGTTAAAGAGCATGGGAGATAACACGCATCCCTGTCGGACTCCTTTAGCGATGTTAAATTCCTGCGTCAAGAGATCTCTTCTGACTCGGATTTCCGCAGACTGTCCCCAGTAGAGCTGCTTTATAATTCTAACGTCCCTATCATCGATTCCTATTTCTCAAAGTCTACTAATCAAAAGGTCATGTTTTACATTGTCAAAGGCTTTTTGATAGTCAATGAAACATATGAACACACTCTGACGTTGGTTGATTTTGTGAATCATTCTAGCAAAAATATTATATTAAATATGTTATGTTGAAATATGTAATCTTTTTTACAAATAAATAAATACGTTTTAGCGTTTCCATTGTTAGTCAAGATATTTCAAGATTTCTTGTTTTCTTGACAAGAATTCATGGTATTGACATAAAATTTCTTGTCTTGTCTTGAAATCTAAATTACTTCTTGTCTTGATCTTGTCTTGAAATCAAGGCAAGAGCTTGAAATTTTCAAGAACTTGGCGATCTCTTAATTCTATAATATAATTGTTTTTTTTCCAAGAAACGGCAATGGGTTTGGAGGAAATGAATAAAACTTCTTTCAATACCTACCATACGAATGTTCAAAAAATGAAGACGCTAATTTACGAGAAACTAAAGCGATTGTTGTACAGATATAAACTGATATATCGATTTTCTAATATGGCACAGCAAGAAAGAAAATTATTGGAAAAACTGCACAATTTCTCCTATACGATGATACGTAATAGAATGAAATTGAGAGAAGAAAGCTCGGTGAAAAGAAAACGATTGGCGATGTTAGATCTTCTACTTAAACTCAAAGAAGATGGAGTTAACATTGATCTAGAAGGTATAAGGGAAGAAGTCGATACGTTCGTTTTCGAGGTGAGTGTACTAATATATTCAACGGCAAAATTCTGAATTCTTAGCTCCTTGTGTGTAGGTATACCTTTTTCATAAATTTGGTTATTATATGGAAATGTGAAATAGTTACTTCTCTTTGAACATTCTCGATTGATTCAAAGAAGTTATCTTCCTGGGTCAAAATTTTCATTGCGCTTAGATAGTAGTTGCAATAAGAATGCTTATTATCAAAACAAATATTGTTTATTGAAGTTTGTTCAATAGCATATGTCTTGAATGGTTTTATCACCAATATCAAATCTAAATCAACAATGTACTTAAACACCAAACAATTCATTGATAATACCAAATATATCTAATCGAAATTCAAAAGTTCGGAAGGTTACAATTTGTTTTGGATTTGAACGAGTCTTTGTAGGTCAGAATGAATTGATAGATCATTAGAAATGAACTTTTGATTGAAGAACATAAACATTATTTTAGGGAAAGAGGACAGACCTCCTGATCTCACAGATAGACGATATAATAATAATAATAATAATAATAAGTTCTTTATTTCCAACAGGTATAAAACCCAATTACAGAAAATAATTAAAGTATAGCTAAATAGAAAAGAAATCAAACCACAGCGCCAGAGACAAAAAGAAAAAACTAATATGAACAAAATGAAACAAAACAAAATTAATGCAAAAGTAATATCAACCAGTATCCCGAAAGCTGAAACTAAACCTAATACAAAAAATAAGCTTATTTATTATTTAAATCAGTAGCAAGAACAATAACAAGAGAAAAAAAAATTACATAGTAAAAAATATAATAATTAAATAATTTAAGATGTAACGGAAACACTACTGAGCTTAACTTAATTCAATTCAATTCAATCAGATTCAAATTCAACTTAAGTACATAACTCCTAACAATAGCTGCAAGTGAATCAAATTGAACGTCACATTCACTCGCAACTGAATTGAATGTATGCCCCATGTACCAAATGGGAGATTGCATTAACAAGTTCGTCCTTGGAGTCTCTAGGTGGAATAGTTCCATATTACGGGAAGCTTGCCTCGGAACACGAAATCTCAGAGCAGACAAGAGTGATGGGCAGTCAATACTGTTGTGCAGTAATTTATATAAAAATTTGAGACATAATATTTCTCTCCTACCCTGCAATGAAACCACATTGAACCGACTCAACAATGCTTCATGACTAACTCCTCTTGGTGGATAAACTTTGTCCTCCCTCCAAACCAAGAACTTCAAGAACTTTCTCTGAACAGCCTCAAGATGGTATTGATGACAAAAATCAATAGGATGCCAAATCATGCTACCATATTCCAACTTGCTACGTATAAGAGAATGAAAAAGACTTATAAAAGTTGAAGAGTTCTTGAAATACTTGCCATTGCGAATAATGAAACCATACATTCTCGAGGAAGATGAAACAAGCTGGGAGACGTGTGGAATAAAGGAGAATTTCTGATCAAACACCACACCAAGATATCTACATTAGACACTTATACCGACAGAAACTTAAACGAAATATTTAAAAAGTTCCCTATATTCATTTCTCCACCTACTAAACAACCTACTTCCGCGTTTCAAACCATGATTCCAAATTACCTACCTGATTCGTTTTCCCAACCGCCTGAAGTAGTTATACCTATTTAGGCAATAAAACTTTCAATGAGTCTTACGAACTTCTTTTTTATCTTAAGGCATTGTTCCGAATTGCGGAATTGCATGATTAGGTTCCCTATAACCTGTATTGGTAATAGCTATATAGAAAAAAACTTTAATTGAATATTCATTATAAACAATAAAAGATAACAATAATTCTGATGAATCAGGGATTTAAAAATTGAAATGAGGTATCTGCAGAATAATTAATATTGGTAATACCCGATGTAATTTCAAGACAAAAATTAATGAAATTAAAATTTATTTTCAAGCTAAACATGAATAAAATCATTAATTAGAAGAAAACAATTCTTTCATTCCGGAAATTCAAAAATTAAGTACATTCGTTGAATATAGGCTTATAATTAAACGTCTGGGAAACAGCGGAAATCAACACTTATAATTATTCTGTAAATTTGTTAAATTATAAAACAGGCCTCAATAATACCTATTATTTTTCAATTCGTTTAAGTGGGACCTGGTTAGTTTAGCAAGAAATTTGAGTCAGTCCGAAGAAGCGCCCATCCCTATGGAAGAAATAAAAACTCTTTTTAGATCATTAGAAAAATAGCATCTTGAAATTAGAGATCGAGTAATTAACTTAGATTCTGATGACAATGAGAAAAACAAGCAACAAAATAGCATATCTGGCGAAATAAATACAGAAACGAAGGGCAACTCAGGTAAACCGGAAAATATGGAAATGCAAAGTATCAAATGGGGAAAGGTTACGAAGAAACGATCTAACAAGAATCAAGCTATAATTGGAAGTTCTAAAATCAATGAAAACGTCGAATTGGGTTTCGACGTTTGGAAACTCTGAACTATTGAATGTAAATGCCGTAGTTCCACAGGGATCAATTCTTGGTCCCGTTTTATTCATTAAAGATATTAATTATATATCTGATAATCTAGACTATGGCCTTCATTTAAATGCAGATGATATAACTGCAGTATCTGCTGTTATAACGCGAAGTGGCCCTTGGATTGAAATTGCAACAAAACCTAGGCGAGCTTTGTGTCTGGTTTGATGGGAATTATTTACAATTGAATACAGTTAAAGCAGTTTATACTGTTTTCAATAACTATAATGGTCTTGGTTTTATTCTTGACGGAAATCTTTGTTGGAAACTGCATTGTAAGTCCATAAATACGAAGATGAATATTTTTATTTTTTTTAAGAAACCTAAAGAATGTACCTACCAACTATTGAACAACTCTAATCTAATCATACAATAATTTGCAATAAATACTGTACTAAGACCAAAACAGCAAGTACTGTATTGAGGATTTTTTTAATTAAGTAAAAATTATAAATGTCGAATATTAGATAATAGGAATATGAGCTATATTTCTTTTGTACACCTTTGATATGCGTCATTTGTAGTAATTTGGTACCTATACATATATATGAAATGTTCTAAAATTAATATGTTATACGTTGATAATTTCTTTCTTTTGACTTTTCCTACAATGTTTGGATGTTCTTACGGTAATAAAGGATAGGATTCTATTATTATTATTAATAAAACAAAACTTTGTAAACGTTTTACGATTTCAGTTCTGGTCTCAATATGCGAATGATGATGGAGCACAGTGTTATAACATCCATTTTAGATAGTGAACAAAGTGTTATTAAATCTATTAGTCTTATATTTCGATTTTCACTTTAGAATGGAATATTGTGTTATATACAACACAAGTGTTATTTATTAATGCAATTATAGGATTTCAATTAGTTGTCCCCATTTAAATACCTACAGGTACCTGAAGAATATATACGAATAACTTAACAAAATAGCCTGGAATACTGAACATAGTTTACAAAACTTTTACTTGAAGTAATATTTATCTGATGGAATTGGAAGCTTCTAATATTTATATTTTGTTTTCTCATGTTAAAATATTCAACAAAATTTCAGGGACATGATACGATTGCAGCAGCTATTCAGTTTATTTTACTGTTACTGGCCAATAATCCACAAATTCAGGTAAAAATTATCGATTTGTTGCATTGATATTATATAATTCCATAATTTTTTCGGTTTTCTATGTTTTTGTTGACTTTAGGAGAAAGCAGCCCAAGAAGTAGAGGAAATATTCAAGGGAGAGTGTAGGGATTGCACTCACGAGGATTTATCAAAATTAGAATACCTGGAATGCTGTATTAAGGAATCTCTGAGGTTATATCCCAGTGTACCGTTTCTTTCTAGACAATGTGGCGAGGATTACACAACTTCTACTGGCTACAGAATCCCAAAAGGTACAATGCTGGACATACTCGTTTTCGACCTTCATAGAGACCCAAATGTCTATCCGGATCCTGAGAAATTTGATCCTGAACGATTCAAACTAGAAAACACAACAAATAGGTCCCCATTTGCCTATATTCCTTTCAGTGCTGGACCAAGAAATTGCATAGGTGTGTTTGAATCTATTCCAGAACTGGAGTTCTAATAGTTTCTGACTCATAATATGAATATTTTTAGGGCAGAGGTTTGCAATGTGGGAATTGAAGACTTTGCTATGTGGCATCTTGAGAAATTTCAGACTGGAAGCCATAGATACTCCACAAGATATGATATTCAAGATTGATCTGATATTGTCTACAGTTAATCCTATCAGAATAAAGTTCATAAAAAAGTATAAATGTATTTTGGTATTGCCTATAAATCATCCTATCAGAAAAAAGTATAAACGAAAAAGAATAAACTTTATCAAACAATAAACCTATTCAGATATTAAAACACTAATAGTCTAAGAGCCAGCGTTCCGCAAACTTACGGTATAGTAGCAAAGTCCTTATTAATGCTAGGTATCAGAGCTGTGACGAGCTGTGAAGAATAGTGCTTCGAGCACTAAGCACTTGAAAAAAAGGCTCCTGGTCTCGAGCACTAAGCACTTATTTTTACAAAAGGCTTGCGATTACTAAGCACTTTGTGAAAGTAATTTAACATTTCGAGCACTAAGCCCTAAGTACTTTTTTAGGAATTGTTGAAATTGAGGTTATTTTAATCGGTGAAGAAATTGTAAGCTGGCATATGAGTATGAGATTATTGACGGGTGAGAAGAGATGCACAGGGTGTTACAAATTCGATGTTCACTATGAGCTGGTACAGAACTATACAGGATGTTTCATTGGTAAATGAACATACCTACGACAACCTGAGCTAGAGCTATCCTAGGCGAGTCCAAAAAAATCGATATATGATAGGTCTAATCAATTCCATAACCGAGTTTATGCACCAAAAATTTCAATTCCTCATAACTTTTGAACCAACCAGCATAGTCGTATCAAATTTCCAGAAAATTCCAGGTCCGTATTTTAATTTTGGGATTTGATTGAGATAATATTTGAAAAGAGCAGAAAATTTTCAATGGGGTTCAGTAGATTTCATTGTCCCGCACGTCATTTTGCTCGAAGAGAGGTTCAGGGAAAGATCCAATTGAATATTGGAATTCCACTAAATTCTCAGAAAAATCGTACATTGTACGGAGGGGGACTTACGTCCATCGGGATTGAAATCTGTTGCCCTCTGTAGTTAACATCCTTATACCTAACTCCCTTGATACATAAATAACTATAAGCATAGGCATTCTCACACGCCATTTTTGATCAATTTCATAAAGATCATAGATACATTTAAATTTAAATAATACAGAAACAAGATATGCTTCTGTAATCTGTGACCTACGAACATTAATATTAGCTGAATGACACAGATTTTATTGAAAATAGGATAAAAGAGGACCTGTGTAGAATCTTAGTATTAGTATTTAATCATCTAAGTGATGATTAATATATCAAATAGGAGAAACCCTTATGGAAAGCACAGAGTATTGAAAGATTCATTATTTCATATTAAAAATCCCATGCTTATTATTCATATTTCATCAGAATATAGGTACTGAAAAAACTATGCGATTTAGATAGTTGAGTTCCATGCCCATAAAAAAATCCAAAATTTTCATTCAATGTATTGACTACATACAAGTAACATATAAGTAATGGTGTATAACTCATCAAAATGAAAAAAAGTTCAAACATCCCCATTAGCTTTTAATGAAACTAAGTTTTCGAAGTTCCTGTCACTCAGAGCATGACGTCTTGGTGCATTTACTATAGACGCAAATGAAAACAGTCTTTCAACAGGAGCACTTGATGGAAGGGGGGTGTTGTATTTTATAAATAATTTTTTTATTGACGCGACACTAACGTGAGATGTTTATCACTGGAATTATATCAACACACGATCATAGCGCCGCCGCATACGCATATTCGTGTTACGACAAGTTTGGCTCAGGGCTTAGTAATCCGCAGAAGTGCTTGGGAGCACTTTTGGGATTACTAAGCACAAAGCCTTTTGTTGAAGGACTTCAATTACTAAGCACTAAGCACTGCTTTTGAAAAGGGCTCGGAAGCACAGTGCTCGGGAGCACAAAAGGGCTCCGAGTGCTTTCACGAGCACAATGCTTTGGCACAGCTCTGCTAGGTATACTATTTCACCTGCCGTAGGTGAAGTGGGGATTCACTATTCCCATCAAGGGTTCCTTTGGGCGTATCCAGAAGTCGAAAGACATCAAAATTGACTCTGAAAACGTTATCGCAGCATGTCTGCCGTTTTGATATCTTAAAATATATAATTTTTTTTCATGTAAAAACTTAATGGCAGACACTTCTTCCGGTTCCTACTATAATTTATAGAATTTTAAAGCTGAGAAAATTTTGACAACTTTGCGTTATTTCAGCAAAGCTGAAAATTACATATGTCATTTATATTATTATTACATAATAGTTATTTATGTACCAAGTGCGTTATATAGATCCTTAAGGATGAATGTCCTATACTTTCCGTTTTCTTTATCATAGTAGGCATGTCATTTGTTGATATTTTGACGATTGTGAATATTTTTGTCATCGTATTTAGTGAATGTCATTGCTGCTTGCTTTTTGTAGTCTTATAGAGATAATGGAAATGAAAATGAATTTACCCAAGAATATCATAGAAAATGCAGCCAAAGCTGCGAATAATTCATTGTCAGAGAAATCCAGAGTCGTATACGACAAGGGTTATGAAGAATTAAAACAATGAAAGTTGCTTCATTTCTCCTCGTGCAATTAGCGGACGTTATGATCCATTACGCCCTTGGGCATAATGAGTGTGTTTAGAGAAACCGTATCCAAGGTTTTATATAAACATATAATATACAAGTGAAAAATAATAGCTATTAATATAACGAGATTATTATGCGATTTATAATAGTCGAGGACATTGCTAGGTGACGAGGCGACAGCCGAGTCACCTAGAACTGTCCGAGACGGTTTTATAGCTATTAATATAACGAGATTATTATGCGATTTATAATAGTCGAGGACATTGCTAGGTGACGAGGCGACAGCCGAGTCACCTAGAAATGTCCGAGACGGTTTTAAATCGCTAATAATCGAGTTACATTCAAAGCTTTATCGTATCATTGACAACGGCGATGTGAAAATAGAAGCAACAAGATTTTATGTCATTTCATTTCGGCATTTCAAAAAGTCATTAAAACCATGCAAGATTTTTATATTCCTGACGATATATTAGCTGCAGCCAACACTATAAGGTTGGACTTGCTTCCGGATAATTCTAAAATCCATTATAAAAAATAATATCGGCAGTTTAGTGAGTGGCGAAACAAAGAACATATTCAAGGTGCAGAAGAAACGGTGTTGCTGGTGTATTTTGCAAAACTCTCTGAGAAATATTCTGCTTCATCCTTATGGCCGAAATATTCCATGTTAGAACTTAAGGAATATGTGGAAAACGATAAATACGGCGCTTTAATACGTTTCATCAAGAAGAAAAAAAGTATTTACAAGAGAACAAGTCAACGAATTTTTGTTTTTTGTCCCAGATGAGGAGTTTTTAATGATGAAAGTTGCTTTTTTAATTGGAATTGGAGGAGCCTAACGAACTAATGAATTAGCGAAGATGACCACTACACGGAAGATGACGTTTTAGAGGACAAGCAGACGCTATCGGCAAAGGTGTATCCATCAAGATTGAAAACTGTCAAAATATTGTTTTATATGTTCATCAAAACTAGTTCTAATATTATTTGGTATCTAACGTATTATGCTTTCGTAACTAACGTATTATATTATGGTAACTAATCTATTATGAGTAGGTAACTAAGGTTTTATGTAGGTTTTGATGCGTTTATGATCTTAATAATTATTAATAAAGATTCAGTATAAAAATGTCATAATCTTCAATGATACGATAAACATATTTAAAAAAGCAGACAGATAGTTCGGTTCTGACATCCAGGCAGACCACATAATACTTTATCTGTCGTGCTAATGAAAGCGCACGATTTTGACGCAAAGTTGTCAAAATTTTCGCAGCTTTGAAATTCTATAAATTATAGTAGGAACCGGAAGAAGTGTCTGCCATTAAGTTTTTACATGAAAAAAATTATATATTTCAAGATATCAAAACGGCAGACATGCTGCGATCATGTTTTCCTAGTCAATTTTGATGTCTTTCGACTTCTGGACACGCCCAAAGGAACCCTTGATGGGAATAGTGAATCTCCACTTCACCTACCGCAGGTGAAATAGTAATAATAATAATATTTATTAGCCCCAGAAAATTATCAATACAATACAGATAAAATTGAGACAAGTCAAGTTGAAATAGTTAATTCACTAAACACGGTAATCCATATACTCCTCGAAGTTATATGGCTCACAGATGAGCAAATGCATGTAAAGCCTCTTCTTGAATAGGCGATAGTCAACATTCTCCCTCAAATCAGCAGGAAGGCCATTAAACATCCTGATTGCCATATAATGAGTGTTCTTTTCTCTGAGTGATGTAGTGTGATGAGGGAAAAAGTAAGGAAAAGTTCGACGGGTGTCATTGACATTTCTGCAATCCTCAAAGTACTGTTTCTGCTTCCGAAAAAACAAAAGTAACCTGTATATGTATAGCCCATATAGCGTAAGAATATTATTTCTCCTGAAACATCCTCGACATGTTTCTCTATAGCCAAGACGAAATACCAATCTCATCGTCCACTTTTGAGCGATAAAAATGCTCTCAGCATGAGAGGAACTACCCCAAAAAATGATGCCATAAGATAACAAAGATTGAAAATTGGCACAATATAATATTTTAAGAATATTCATGTTTACTTGATCTCTAAGCATAAATGAAGTGTATGAGACAGAGTTTAGTCTCTTCCTAAGCTGTTCAACATGAGGGCCCCATTTCAGGTGCATGTCAACAACAATTCCAAGAAACTTCACTTCTCCAGCAATCGGAATAGCGTTACTACCCTCCCCAACCATTTTTGGGAAATCATTAGTTTTAGAATCAAAAGCAAATAACACACTCTCAGTCTTCTGCAAGTTGACCATCAGCCCGCTGTCACGACACCAGCGCTTAACCTTATCCACCATAGTAGCCGAAGCTAGTATACCTAGCATTAATGACGACTTTGCTACTATACCTAAGTCTGCGGAACGCACGCTCTCAGTCTATAATAGATTCAAAAGGTTTGGCACCCTGAGTTTTATTTTGACTTCTTGTCATATTTTCACTGAAAGACGCTGGAAAAAAGAAAATTTAACAAAAAACAAATTCGATAATATTGTCTACAGCAGCGGTTGCCAAAGTGGTGGTCCGCGAGAAAATTTCGCTGGTCCGCGAGAAAAATGTGTAATATACTTACTCATCATGTTAAGTTATGTTTTAAGATGCATTTAAACATGATTCAATTCCCCAAAAATTTGGGAATTGTAACTGTCACTCAAAGAGGGTTAATTTTGGGATGCATGAGGTCATTTCATAATCTAAAATTGACGTGTCTCAAGATTTTCTTATAAATATGCACAATAATTGAAGTACTGAATTTATTCCATTTGGCTATTCCACACTGAATATAGAAGTCGATGTTTTCATGTTGAATAATATTAACCAGCAAGTAGTAACCCTAGTTAAAAAGCACTTGGAATCACTTACAGAATCTTTTGCTCGTTATTACCCAAAGAATGAAGATCCCAGACATGGTAATATGTGGATAATAGATCCGTTTGCAGCGAACATTCAGGATAGTAAGTTAAGCATGCTTCTAAAAGAAAGCCTCATCGACCTATCGTCCGACGAAACTCTCAAATTTAAATTTCATTCATACTTATCAAGACCTCAGTTTTGGCTTTCCATAAAAAGTGAATACCCTTTGCTTAGTGAACAGGCGATGAAAATTCTGATTCAATTCTCCACAACTTATTTATGTGAAAAGGCCTTTTCATCTGTCACAGTCATCAAAACATCCATCACACTAGGAATGTTTAACGCTAAAAGTTTGGTATATTTAAACCATCTTTTAATTGTTTTCTTTGTAGAATTTTTGTTTATTTTATTATGGTTTATTGATAAAGCTTTCATAACTTGGTTACTATCAATAGTTTCATTTTATTAACTAGGTACATTTTATGTGTTCTTTGATCACAATTTTTTTTAATAAATATATTTAACACTTAAAAAATCCTATTAGTGGTCCGCGGGATTTAAATTATGAATTAACTGGTCCGTGAGGTCAAAAAGTTTGGCGACCGCTGGTCTACAGTGAATACCTTCCAAATAAAGTTTCTCAAAAAGTAAAATTATTGAGGTATAGGGAAAACATAATAAGCGATACGCCCCCTACCGCTGTCGAATATTACTAGAGCATGGGAGATAGATTGCTTTATTTACATCTGTTTACGTGTATTTTATATGAGAAGTTGTTCAGTTTTAATTGTATTTAGGATCATTTACAAACGTTCAGGAGAGACGAATCACTATTGTTGTGTATTCTATTGTTCATATTGGGCAAAAAAAAACCGAATATAGCTTACATACCTTTCCGAAAGCTGGACAATTCAAAGTTGCATTCCAAACAAAGTTGGGAAACAAGGAAATGATGGATAGAAGAAAGGTGTGGATTCATAACTTGAAGATTGAACAAAAATGTCTGAACATAAGAGAGTTGTTCTTTACAGTTTACTGAGAATAATTATTTTCCCTGCAGTAAGTTTGTGGATTTTTCCATATAGAATTATACCAACTAATGATGTGCAATTTTCAGCTAACCGAAAACGTAGAGTTTTTGAAGTCCAATGCTATTCCAACGAAAAATGTTCCACTTTTATCGGAATCTGAACCTGGGTCATCATCCAGAGATTCTAGATTATTGTATTTTCTTTCATGTAACAACCAGAGATACTATTAAAATAATAATAACAAATGATGTTTATTTGCACAACCAAAATAACTGTTTATCATAACATCAAGAATATGAAATAAATCTGGACTCTATAGCTAGGTAAAAACTAAAATATTCAATTATATAATCAAGAAAACAGAGATTCTATCAAAAAAACCAGACTCTCAGAAGTCCACCGTACTTTTAGGATAGCTGTTATACGTCTGGAAAATTCAAAAAATATAATAACTCATTACGTTCAAACCATTCAAGCAGAGTATTCATATTAATTCTTCTTTTATTTCATGTTGTTTCTTTCAGTTTAGCTGGTAAGTACTTAGTTTTGTCCATTATACTCAAAAATTCTTCAGTTCGTAATGAAAGTAGACATGTCAGAGATGTTTTCTTGAAACTTTTGAAGGTTTTTTTATTTTTTAAATAAAAAGGTGTTCTATCATAAAGCCTCTTCATGAGGTATACATAGTTCCTTCAACCAATTAATTTATTCGTCCTCTACTTTATTTTATTATTGATTTTCATGTTCAATGATAAAAACTCAGTGTAAATTTCAATTTGATGTAGGTAGGTTATCTACTGTTGAACAGAGATAAAATTGTCCTCAATCCAAACACAATATATCACAGGAAAATACAAAGTCCAAAAAAAACACAAATTACGACGATAAACGTTCGAAAACTCAAAACGAAATGAACGTAAATACCATTACAACCAATGTAAACAAACAGCTAGCCCATGCTCTAGTACCGATATTAGCCGTTCCGGCGCTACGATCTTAATTTCGGACGCCTATTAACAATAACCGAAGAGTATTGCGAAAATGAAGTTTAGTGAAACTTTTATATATGAGAACACTAATTAGAAAAGAAAATTTTTATCAAAAATTATTTATCTGCTGTACTGATAAAAGTGTCACTAACATGGTACAAAAATTACAACTCGTTTTTCAAAGTGTATATTTACCATTCTAAAACTCAGAAATATAAGCTGATTCCCAACAAAAATCTCAAATACACAAATCACATCTTGTAATAATAAAAACAATAATTTAAAAAATAGCTATTCAATACAATCTTCGAACACAACAGACCAGGTAAACTTTCAGAACAAAATACAGAAATAGGTCTTGAGAAAGAAATATAAAGTACAAAAAAAAAACGTACAAAATCAGAATTGAACAAGTTCAAAGGAAATGATAATAAACTTAAAATCAAAAATTGCATACCAATCATATAAAAGACTTAAGAAAATATTTAAGTAAATTGATTAATTGCACCTTATAAATTTTTCAAAAGCTTAGCTTTTAGATAATCCTAGTCTTGAAGCCTTCTTTTCATAACTTTTAAAATTTTCTCTCAACTGGTCTAATATACAAAACACATCATTCAAATGACTCGTATGGTTAATAAGTTATAATCATTCTAAAATAACAAAATTCTACTTATTAAAATGTAAATGAAAATATTTCAATGGAAAGGTATATAAAATTGTACATGTTCAATATTTGCTATGGCTCTCATAATCTTTTCAAGGTACGCTTCTTATCCTTCAGTATCTTTTTTTTCTCCGCTGTTAATGGTTTACTTTTATCGCCAGCATGCTTTTTAGCCAAGGGACCATCAGTTAAGGCTCCTTTACTCACTTTGTGGCTCTAAAAAATTAAATTATTACATCGAAGAAAATAGAAAGATGAAGTTATAAGATCTATTTATTTTTTTTTTTTTAAATGGCATGAATATGATTTAAACTTTTCCAAAAAGAAAAATTCGAAGCTATGGTCAATATAAAGTCCAGAAAAAAAAATTTATATGTCCTATGATAAAATTTGAATAAAATTGCATATTATGATTATGTTTCAGGTCATTTTTAGTGTCTTATTGCTTTCACTATTTGTACAGTGTGGAACAGCCAAATGGAATAAATTCGATAACGAATAAATCAGAGCGTGTTGGGAAAAACGCTTGGATACGTCGATTTGTATTTTTAGATGCGCATTTTTTTCAAAAAAAATAATTATATAGGGTGTGTCATGTGACAGTGGCTGATACCAACTTTCTTATTTTAAATACAACCCCCTGTATATTATTAGTTTTTTGGATTCTTCCGAAAATTCTAGACATTATTCATGTACAATGTCCCATACCTATCTTCAACTGTTTCGGAAATATTAAGTGTTTTCAGATGTATTACAAACGTTAGAAGACATTTCTATACCAGATTTAGTTGCCAAGACGTTCGCGGCAAACATTTTGAACATCTCTTACATTGAAATTAATGTTTTTTTGTTTTTTTACATTATTTGTGAAATAAAATAATTTTCTTTTTTTAATGTTAATTTTTGTAATACATCTGAAAACACTTAATATTTCCGAAACAGTTGAAGATAGGTATGGGACATTGTACATGAATTATGTCTAGAATTTTCTGGAGAATCCAAAAAACTAATAATGTACAGGGGGTTGTATTTAAAATAAGAAAGTTGGTATCGGCCACTGTCACATGACACACCCTATATAATTATTTTTTTTTTGAAAAAAATGCGCATCTGAAAATACAAATCGACGTGTCCGAGAGTTTTTCCCAACACGCTCTCATTTATTCTTTATCGAATTTATTCCATTTGGCTGTTCCACACTGTATATATTTTCTTAACAATTTTTTCTGAAGTAACTACCTTCACTTATCTGCATGATATTTATTAGTTATAATAGAATATACAGTTGCCTCAAGATAGATGTACTCACTTGCGCATGTACTTCTGTCATCATTTTAGCTCTCTGTGAATAGTCATCATAATGTTCCAATAGAAGCTTCCCTGCTTCCTCGTTCAGTGCTGATTCAGCATTTGGAACAATAAGTAGACATTTGATAGTGAGTAGAATGTGCTTTATGCCGAGATCAGATTTCCAATCCTTCTTAAGAGTGTTAACGCAAATCTCCCCATTAAGTGCTACATTGGGATGAAATATTTTTGTGAGGAAAAATGCTTTGGGTGGTTCCTGTGGAAAAGCTTTTCCGAGGTTTAACTTCACCTTGAAAATACCACCAGAATAAGGTGTTCCTAGAACAAAAAATTGAAGGCATTTTCAGTTTATAATCATTTACTAAGCCAGGTAGGCTCAGTGAAGAATTAACAAATTTCTTAGAAGTATTAATATTTTGACATAGTTTGGCAATGAAATGGCTCCTTTCCTTCACTTTTTATTTTTTGCCAAATATCTTGGTATTATTTAGAAATTTACTTCAAGTTATATGGATTAGAATCCAATTATTACCTCATTTCCTACACCTGTTAATTAACTGTATGGTTGATTATTAGTTGAATATGTTGTCATTTAATTTGATGAACAAATTAGTTAGAGTTTATCTAGAGTATTTATCATATTTATTATTTTTTTTACAATTATAATAATGTTTAATTCAATATGTTTCACACTTTTGTAAATCTAATTACTTCGATACCAGTGCTATCAGGCATTGCTTAGAAGTTACATTGGATTATGTAAAAAAATAGCATGTATTGAATAATAAATGAGATTTAAAAAAAAAAAGTTGTAGTTGATCTAGAGTATTTTTCCTTTGTGTAACAATTATAATTATATATATATATATATATATATATATATATATATATATATATATATATATATATATATATATATATATATATATATATATATATATATATATATATATATATATATATATATATATATATATATATATATATATATATATATATATATATATATATATATATATATAAAGATATATATATATATATATATATATATATATATATATTTAATGTTTCATACACTTTTTTAGACTGAATTACTTTGGCAATCAGACATTGCTTAGAAGTAACTTTTTAATTATGTAAAAAATCAGTATGTATTAATGAATGAAGGAAATTTAAATAAAAAAAACATCAATATGAATAAAGTTTAAGCTCTTCAATTATTTATTTTTTAATTTACTTAAAGTGACTCTAAAGAGGTATTAGTAGCACAATTATGAAATTAATAATAGAATCAATAAAACAAAACTTAAAGCATGAAAAGTACCAACGAAAATTTTATTTCATTACCTGCTGGGCCATCAATGTAGGCTTGAATATCGGTTACGTCCTCATCGTTAATATGTACTTTAATTCCTTCAGGAGGATTCGCTACTAAATGCTGCATTTCTCTCACAACACCCCTTATAATTTGGGGGGATAAGTTTTCTACATTGTTTGACATCTAAAACAACATGAAACATTATTAAAATACAGTAAAATATTGAATTAAATAAGAAACTGCTGTACTTACACTTCCCATGGAAGTCATATTTAGCATTATTTGTTAAAACTGCTAGCAAGGAATAGGTCGTTAAAGAGAATATTTGCTTTAAATATAAGAAAACGAAAATGCGACGGTGTTATTCACAGATGTCAACATTACGCACTTCACATAGAAAAATATTCACTCTTATATAAAGAGGACTTTCAAGAATTAAACTTAACCAATTATCAGATATCCATTCAATGATATCAAAATGTCATAAAACGAAAAATTCTGAAGAAATTAAGTAAACCATCAAAAATATTTGGCATTTTTCTCGTCGTCCTGATATTTATTTATGTGGAATAGGTTATGTTTATGTGTATTGTTATGTTATGTGGTGTATTGTTATGTTATGTGGTGTACTATCACACAAAAATGATGAAATTCTAACTGTGCTTCTTCAAGTAAAAAACCTATTTACATTTATGCAAAATACAAAATTACCCAACATTTCATAAAACAAAATCTAAAATCCGATAAAAAATTCGGTACACAGCAATCGGAATTTTTACTCACGATTTGATATTAGATTATGAATAAATGGAAATTTAATTTTCATTATTTGCACTCCAGTTTTGATCACAGAGTAATTAACTGATTTGTGTTTTTATAGTGTTTATTATTAGGTGGACAGACTGGATACAATTTTTTGATGTAATATTGTTAATATCTCCGTCTTCCAAATTAAACAACTAATTCCAGATCCAGAAAGTTTATATTATACTCCTGAATATTTCATAGTTCCATAGAAACAATTTTTTTACCAGAAAAAAAGTAACGTTC
Organism: Cynegetis impunctata; assembly: GCA_030704885.1. Lineage (NCBI taxonomy): Eukaryota > Metazoa > Arthropoda > Insecta > Coleoptera > Coccinellidae > Cynegetis > Cynegetis impunctata. The sequence goes on along the minus strand of JARQZK010002926.1, from coordinate 52,563 downwards.
CATTATGTCTTACAACGATTCATCAAAAAAATTGTTTAAGAAATTAGAACGGGACTATTTACAAGTGTAAAGAATCTTCACTTACTATTGCAGTTAAATATTGAATAATATATTTTTTAAATATAAAATAGTTCAGATTATTACGTGTTGCTGGATAATCAACGACTTATTTGTTGTAATCCGAAATATTTGATTGGGCTCAATAGGTTACAGGTTTAATTTAGATTTTTCCTCTGATGGGGCATCTATAACAGTATTTGAAGCTGTAACTATATTAGATAGCAATGTTTTGCGAAACTTGTCATTTTCAGTTTCACATAGTGTATATGAGCATTGAAAGAATTTTCAGATTATAGACGAACAATCAAAATTATTGACAATGTCAAATATCCAGATTGCTGAAAAGCAATTTCCAGAAGATTGAACAGTAATACTCTTCCTGCGCTCTTGGTAGTTCAGACCCTGATATATGTGATAAGTTAAAATGGTTGGAGGTTGAACAGTGATTCGCATTCTTCAGTCTAGTCAATAAGTGCTTGTTTGTTCAACTTTTTTCAGCAGGCTCGGAAAAATATGAACAAGGTGTCATTCGATTTTGAATAGCATGTATATGATTTGTGAAAAAAATGAAGTTTCCCTCGAAAAATTGTAAAAGTTATAAACACTTTACTGAAAAAAATTATCTAATTAAGGTTTTTGAAATCTAAAAAGAGATTCAAGAAGAGGAGGAAATTTTCGAAAAGAATATTCTTACATTTGGAACTGTGGGACCAATATTCATAATTTTTCCAGAGATAAAAATACGACCGAAAACAAGTACTCTCGCTTGCACAAGTCACGCCCATTTTGGGACACTTCAACAATAAAAATTATTTTAACATATTTAATATGAAAATTAAGGAATGAAAACATTCAGTCACTTACTGGATAGTTGAATGAATAAAAATCCGCCGGCAAAAAATTTTTATCTCTATTTTTCAATTAGTTATGCAATAGTCAATGAACATTGCAAGTGTAATAATTATTGTTAAATTATAAATCTTAGATTTTTTCCTTCAGGATTCACAATGGGAGCTTTCCTGCAAGGCAGCACCGTGCCACTCTGTGTCACACTACCGAACACGGTGTACGGGTGCTTGTTGGAAAGCCTCTTTGATTTTTATGTAAAACGCCAGAGAGCGCAGCCATCGTTATTTCAAAAGGCAATGGACAAGTGATTTCTGTTTCGGTTTATTACGAATTACGTGCACCATCATTAGCCAATTTTGTATCACGTTAACTAATGAAAACTGTAAGTGAAATATTAATATGATATAATGCAATGATAATCATCTAATAAATTAATAATTCAAACTATTGCCAACGTTAATGCAATAGATTGACTATAAATATTGGCAGCACTGAAACACTACACGCTCCAACTCAACTTTTTTTGTGTTCGTCCGTGTTCCACTGTGTCGTAGTTGGAACAAGAAGCGATGAACACTGTGTCACATAGTGTCCCTCTGTGTCGTAGTTGGAAAGCTCCCAATATATCCCTGTTGAAAAAATTAAAAAATTTCAATTTTACATAGTTAGCAAAACTTAAAACTTTAATTGATCATTAATAAAATTCAAATCTCCTATAAATAACGCATTTGTATATGACAATTGTTTAAACAAATGGATATAAAAATTTTAAAAAATCATTTCCATACAGCTTCCGATAATAAAAAACGGATCATTAAAATTATTAATTTTACAACTAGATAAATTGTTAAAATAAAACTGAAAAATTTCATTCAGAGTTGAACAACACCTTTTTCATGTTTTTTCGAGAATGCTGCAAAAAGTTGAACAAAAAAGCACTTGTTGACTAGACTAGACTATCTTATAATACAAATATACTCGATTAAAAAAATCTCAGTGTCACCGAGACTATACAATAAATTATTGTAGAGTTAAGTTTATCGCTCTCAAGATTTAAAGCAAAATTGATTTATTACTAATTATTTTATTTAAGTTAGATATTTCTGTATTTTAGGTGAGCTATTGGTTTTTACCTTTCTTTGTGTCTGTTAACTATGTGCATATATAGAGGTTATGTAGAGCATATGTTTTTTGATATCAAAAATGGCCTTTAGAAAAAGTTGAATGAAAATGTGTACAATTTTAAAAACAATCAAGAGAACGTAAATCAAGAATATTATTTGCAGATTGAAAGCGAAATAGCATATTATAGTATTACTTACTAGGTATATTGTTTTGTAACATGTGTCAAATCATAATGAACGCTGTACATGTTTTATTCACAATAATTTTTCAAATATTTTCAATAATTTGATTAAAAGTTTTATTTCCAATATTTGTTTTATTCATTACCACCTTTTAATAAAGTATGAAACCATAAATAAACTAAGACAAGACTGTAGATTTAACGTTTTAAATTAATGTTTACAGTTTTTGCTAAGTATGTATGTAGTTTTTCACTAAGTTGGGGTTGGCAACACTACAGAGGGCTGTTTGAACATCAATGTTCGAAGTTTTTAAAAAACAGAAAGTCACAGATTCAGCCTTTGTGTTTTCGTAACATTGGAACATTACAATTTGCTAAGCTTTTTGATGGCTAATTTCAATTGAGGTATGCGCATTAAGTGGAAAAAACTCTGGTATCCGTTAACATTTATTTATATTTGTTAAAATAGAACGCACGATCACAAAACAAAAATAAAAGCTGAAGAATATCTTTGAAAATTTCATTCTGACATTAATTACCATTATTTCAAAGAATATTTTTATATTTCAAATCTCCACAAGATGCATAACGCAAACGTAAGTATTATACCAGGCATTAGCACTAATCAGAATCTTCAAAACCACCCCATTCCTTCTTCCTTTTACCAAAATCAACAAAACCTATTCCTTTGCAGATAATCGGCGATGGAAGGCTTAAGGAAGGATTTTTTCAGTTACCGATATCTAATATTGCTTTGCCTGATTCCTTGGTATATCGATGTTCAAAATATCATCATATAACTGAATATTTCAATAGTGCATATGATATTTCTGTGATGTTTTGGTGAAACATTATTCAGTATAATCTAAATAAATATGTATAATTTTCATGATAAATTAAAATTCACAATGTTTTGGGGATATTTAAGATTTTTACTGATGCTTCTGTTCTTGAGACCGATCCCTAAAATTAAGTGATTTTAATATGTTGTGACATGAGAAATGCATTTTTGGAATTATTGGTAATTATTTAGGAATTTTCAAACAACTAAGCTTGGTCTGAATTCAATGAAATTTCTAAAATAGATAAATTTCATTTTAATACAAATGTATTTTGTTATATGCTTGTAACTTGAAATCTACACTTTGTATATTCTTGCTTCTCATCGTTATTCATTTTGGTGACCAAGTAAATTTTTCTTACTTCAGATTCGTCCAGTCCGAAATTTGTATGCAACAAAAATTTTATAAAATTTTGAGCGATCTGGCAAATTCTAAATAATTCCCTTATTGAGTACAGAATAGTTGAAACCAGAATTTGGAAAAAAAATTGAATGATTTTTGTTTTAGGAGTCCGAAATAAAGGAATTGAGAAATTCACTCAATAGTTGGAAAGAAGTTATTATTCCAATTTATAAATTTTTCATATGGGAAAAACAGTGGTATCCCTTAGCGATTATTGGGGGTAAGTTTTGTTCTTATGTATATATTTAGCAAAAATATTCAAAACATGTCATGCATCTAAGCTTATAACAATAATAATCATATATTTATTCATTTTCAGCATCAAATGCTGTGTTCATGTTCCTTTGGCTAGCGGACACAAATATATTGACAATAATTGCTGTATTTGGTTTGATTATTACTATATGTGATTATTTAGTACCAGCTGTTTTGTCATCCCTAGTAAGATCAGATAAATGGACTCCTGAAAAAGAAAAACTACTTGAGGGAATATGTGGTGATATTATAATCTGTAAAACAAAGATTGAGGTGAATTGCTCGACATACTGTAATATGAGAGTTACAAATCCAAAGATGGTAAGTATAATATCTATAATAGTTGAAATAAATATTTTTTATTACCTGTATGTTATGTTGCTTTTTAGTATTTTGCCCTCACCACATTGTCCCTCATCTTCCTAGCTTGGATTGGCAACACTATAAATAATATGCTCCTGATGTACCTTGGAATAACATTCGCTCTATTATATCCAGGCATAGAGTATAATGGCTTCAATCATAAATTTAAAGAGATAACTGCAAAATTTTTGAGAGATTATGTGAATCCCAGATTTCAAAATACAAAGAAAGAAAACTGATGGATGCTATTTGTTTTTTCTTTCAATAGGGTAGTTTAAGTTTGTGATTTATTTATTCGCTCAACTAGATAATAAGAATATTTGTGATTGGTCTGTGTTTAGATGAACTGATAGTTTTGTATTGAGCATGTAACTTCCTAATAAATATTTATTTTTAATAATTTTGTGCATTTCATTATTTTTGTTGCCAATTGAAAATTAGAATGTTTTTAAAAAAATTCAAGATGTATTACCGACTTCAATTACTGCTTTATGATTACTCCATTAAATGTCATTCGTGAAATTTTACACAGTCTAAATCAGAATATGCAATTCAGCCATCAATAAAGAATTAGCATGTTACACGATGTTCTAGCTATATGTTTATGCTAAACCAATTAAAACTGCACAAAAACCGTAAAGACATAGTCAAGTAATTGAAGAAAATATGGGTGTATCAGAACAACAGTGGTCCAAGTCCATTTTACGAAGTTTTGTTTAATTAAGATATTTGTGTTTATAGGTAATTTCTTGTTATTTATTTCAAATTGGATTCTTTTTGGTGATCTATTCAATTTTATTTCTCTCATACTTCATAAATGATAAATTCAAAAACACCTAACTAATCAATCAATTAAGAAAAAAAAATGGACTTAGATCAGTGTTGCACTGAACTAATTCACATTAAGGTGCATTGTTTAATCCAAGTCACAAGAATAAAACTGAATTTAGCTGAAAGATTTTATGTTATTTATTTTACTTGCTCTGAAAACATTCTTTCGCAATTTTACAGAAAATAAATATTTGAATTGTAGAGTTTCAAATTTGTATGTATTAGGATTGCACAGATGTTTTCAGACTGTAAAATAAAATTTATATCAAAAAACAATTCTAAAATGAATATTAAAAAAACTAGCTAATCTATTCGTCGAATTGGTATTCGTTGTTGAACACTCTGACCCTGACCATCTTGAAAGAATGTTCTTTTATTAATTTATTAATTTTAACAGGAAGATTTTTATGAAATTGATGAAAAATAAGTGGTATAAAAGGTAGAAGCGATTTTTTATCGTTCTTCTTTACTAAAGTTATGGCTCGTCGTTGCATGTACAGAGGCTCGCGATTTACCGATGCTAAAGATGTGGAAGGGAAAGGAAACACACGTGTTTCATTCCTCCCTGAATTATGTGTCAGGGAGGCAAGCAGCTTGAGTTTGGGATTAACTCCTTCAGCCAGATCAGAGGATACACTTGTATGTACAAGTGCATTAAGGAGAGGTGCGACGGGATATTTATGGAACATAGGAAGTGTGGGTAGGGTTCAGAAGATTAATACTGGCCCAGCATTCGCCTTGTATGTTTTCAAGCAGTGACTTACATTACCATGAGGAAACCTCTGAAAAAAACTCATGGCAGTCCAGTCGGCCCCGGGGTTTGAACCCAAGACCTCCCAAATACTAGCCAGCGTACTCGACTAACTAGCTTGGTGCTAAAGATGTGAATTTCTGTCCAACGCACTTCTTTATTGAGGAAATATCTCGAACGTCCATAACATTTGAGACATTCTCTCTAAATAATAAAGAAAATGGTTGTCCACGTTTGAATTTGATGACTTGAATCTTCAGTTAATTAACTGAATTTTTTAGTCACATCCAGTAATTGAAGCAATAAGTGTCCTGACAGGAAAAATAGGACTTAAATCACCTTTGCTCTGAACATTTTCATTTTTAATTCACAGCAATACCAATCTAGTTGTATTTTAAAGGCAACTATTGAGGAGTGGACGTGGATCTTTGTTGCTCTGAAAAGAAACCGTTTTGGGGGTACTGAATCGAGAATAAAAATTAAAATTTTGGACTTGAACCACTGTTATTCTGATGCACACATATAATTAAAAAACTGAAGTATACTTTAGCCGAAGTTCAGTATTAAGAACAATAATATTGTCTCTATAGTAATGAGTTCCTGGAGAGATCAATCATCATATTATAGGTATGCAACTTATGGCTCATACAATCAATTCCCGTACGACTTGATTTGGGCAAAAGCCCAGTAAACATAATCTGCCGTTTACACCAGGTAACTTGTTATGAAAGTAGTTGGTGGTAGCCTAATCGGCCACTTCAACTGATCCGCCATCTTTCAGATGATTTTTAGTATTTTATTTGTAATCCTGAGATGGGTATTCTGTATATGTTTTTCCAGACCTTCTCTCAGCTGATTGCAAAATTTACTCAGCAAAAGTAATTTTTATTGAATATCTAACTACCTATAGCTTTCAATTTGATTGAACTATTCACCCACAAGGTCTAGAATATATTCTTCATAGTTCTACAAGTGAATTCTCGGTTTCACTTCAAATAACAAAATTCAACAAATAATGTAATTTATTGATAATTGTCGAAATAAAACATATGAAATTAAGACTAAATAATATTTAATTCCTAATAAAATCTTTACAAACATACTGTTTCTGTATGATAATGGTTTAAAATTTACTTTATAGAAAGATGAAAACATAGTATTGACATACTAAAAAAACTTGACACAAAACATAAGCACTTTTGTTTGATAGTTAAATGAATTTCTTATTCAATTAATCACATGATAAATGTCTCTGATCCGTAAAAAACTTTTTACTGGTCCAATTACTTCATTTCCTTTGTATAGGCTTCTAATTCTGCATCCAATTCTTCAGCAGTGGGCGGTTTTCTAGGGTTTCTTGGATTGCGACCTCTTCCACCACCACCTGGTCGACCTAAACAAGAAACAGATCGTTCAAGCCATGAACAAATGAAAAACTCTGAAGAATTTAACTAATCTACTCACTCCTCATTTTCTCAAAAAAGGTGAAGCCAATCAGCTGTAATTAGTAAGTAGACAAATATATAATGCTCATACATAAAAGTGCAGAATATATGGATAACTGTAGTATAAAAAAGATTTCCAAATGTCTGATCCCATCCAGGATCTAGAAAGTATGTCAGCTTAAATTAATTATCCAATTCCCTAATTCTTACAAGAATTGTGTGCTTTTTTTCAAACAAAATATCTTAAACTTAAATACATCCTTTCAAGAAACTATATATTTAAATTTCAGTAATATTAATTCAATATTCAAGAAATTGAAATTCAACCTTCACTATCTGACATTTAAAACCCTGACTATTTGATACTTTTTGGAATCGACCTAATATATTTGCAGTCCCTACACACTTCTCTCAAGAGTACACTGGCGAAATTTTATTAGAATCAAAATACTTTCAACGATCAATCCTAACTTTCTCTAGGTTTACCAAGCAGAAGAGTAATTTTGATCACAAGAGAAATATCCAAATCAATACACCTTTCACTCACAATTTTAATCTGTATCAGTTAAAACTTCTCAGCTTTAAAGACACCTACCTCTTGTATTTCTAGCTCTTCCACCACCTCTTGGGCTTCTATTTTGGAATTTTGGCCCGCCACCAACAGCGCTTGTCCTTCTTACAGGGGATGGAATCTCTGATGTAGTCAACTGTATATTCATCGCTCTGCCATCCAAAGGTACTCCATTGTATTGTTTCATTGCTTTGATAGCATCACTTCTTCTTTCGAAAATGACATCTGCTGTTCCCAGGGACCTACCAGATCTGTCATAGTGCACAGCTGCACTTTTCAGGGGACCAAACTCGGCAAACAGTTCTTGGATATCCGAATCGGATACTCCAAAATCTAAATTAGATACCATGAGTTTGGTAGGCCCCATACTTGCTTGAGCCATAGTACGGGCACCGGACATTTTACGAGGTCCGAACCCTTCAAAAAGATCATGCTTCCATGCACTGTTTACGTCTCCCTAAAGAAACAATTGGTATGTTTTTGATTTTGCAAACTTCGGAGTGGTTCAAAACCCAACTTGTGGTAAACTCGGTTAAGCTGGTTCCACATGTAAAAACTTCAAAAAGTTAAAAACAATTTAGAAAATCATTTACCCGACTGTAGGATCGAGCTATTCCTCCGCGACCTCGGCCTCTTTGGACGCTGCCTGTGCCCCCGGATCTTCGGAAACTTCGTCGTTGTTGACCTCCTTGTGCACCTCTACCTCCGCGTCCTCTTCTAACGCCACCTCCACCACCTCGACGAGGTTTGTTTGATTTTATTATATCATCAAGGCTCATCTCAATTTTATCGACCATTGTGTCGAAAACTATTTATTTTCTCGAATAGTACTTCAATATTTCAATTTTTCCACAAGCTACTAAACATTTACTAGTTGCACTTCTTTACTCGGACGTTAAAACCGGACTACTAACAATTCAAAATGGCTACTTATCAGCCCTTCCGCGTTCAGAGAGTCTCGCGTTCAGTCTGTGCGCGCATAGAATCACAGAATATTTATTAAAGAAGAGTAATGGTCTAAGTAAACTATCACACTTTCAGTGAGTTTTGATAATGGCTATCTATGCATGTGTTATTCAACCGACGTAAGGTATGAATTTATGAACTGAACTTTACTGAACTGACCGTTGCCGATCCAGCCGTGCTGTATATACGGTAAGAACAGTATGAGAACTAAAAGGAATGTCAGCAACTTTTTCCTTTCGACAGGCAGGTAGGAGCACAGGTATTGCTTGTATAAGGAGGAACTTCAACTTCCCTTTGGTATTAGGATTTTAAATAAAGGAAAATAATCCTATGATTAGTGAAACTACTCTAATGACCATTTAGACATTCGAATACAAAGAATTTCAAATACTGAAATCCATAAAATAGAATTATGGGTTATTGTTGTAAAATTTTATGGGGAACTTAAAATTTATAGAGATAGGTTATATTATAAAATTTCAAATATACTAGTTATATGCGAAAATATGGCACTTATTCAAATGCTGAAATAAAATAATAATAATATTATGAACAAAAACAAAGCTTAAATTTACTACGTTTATTATCACAAAAATACTTTGAGAAATATGAAAATGCGATTGCAATTTCGGGTACTAGACCATCATCTGGCAGATTGAGCTAAGAATTAAATACATAATTGTAGATTTGACGCTTACTGGTGGAGAAGAATTATTACAGGCACCTAAATAGACAAGAGCAACATATTTCAAGAAGGGCTTATCGGAGTGGGTTTCCCAAATTGGTACCTACAATAAAATGTTATTAGAAAATTATTATGTTATTATTATCCGTTCGTTCAGCAAAGATATCGCTTTTTGCATTATGATTGAGTTTGAAAGTTTCCAATGATTCTAAGTAAGTTAGTTTGGTTCCCATATAAATTATTTTGGGACCAAACTAACTTACCTACTTAGAATCATTGGAAATTTTCAAACTCTATCACAATGCAAAAGGCGAATCTTGCTGAACGAGCAGATTGACTTGATATATTAACCTTTGTTCAGTGTACTCAAACAATAATAATTTTATGGTACCAATTTGGGAAATCCACTTCGATTAGCCCTTCTTGAAATGTGTTCCTCTTGTCTATTTAGTTACCTGTAATAATTCTTCCTCACCCATAAGCATCAAATCTATAATTATATATCTAGTTCTCAACTCAATCTGCCTGATGATTGTCTAGTGACCGAAATTGCAATCGCAGTTTTATATTTTTCTAAGTATTTTGGTGACAATAAACGTAGTAAAATCAAGTTTTGTTTTTGTTCATTACCGTCAAGCGGGGTTACTTTGGCCAGCCTGGGGTAACTTTGGCCACCCTTAGGTAAAAAAAAAAATTATTTTCATAAATAACAGAAGAAGAAAAATATTTACATTTATAAATATACACATTGTACATTATTGTTTTAGTAAACATATTATGTGGGAAATTTCGTTTTTAAATATCGATAGGTTGGTATTACTTGCTTGTTTATTTTTTTGTTTACCATTTACGATCAAATAAAACCTTCTGAAATACTTTCATCTGTACAACGGCCTGATACGCCGCTTTAAATAGTAGGTAAGCTTAAATACAATAAAAAAATAGTTGTTAACCCTTAGCCAAAGGGTTGAACTGATATAATTTAAGTAATTATTATTTATTATAATGTTCGTAACATTACCTATTTGAGCCTACGATGGGGTTACTTTGGCCAGGCCTGGGAGTGGCCAAAGTAAAAAAAAGTGGATGTTTTTGCCTCATATTAACTAGGCTTTTTTTATATTTGTAAATTTATCAAGCAACTTTTAGTTCAATTCAAATGATAAAAAATTTTCTTTGTACAGTAGGTTTTTGAAACATGTACCAATTTTGCTGCTTTTTTTTATTAATAAACCAGTTTTTTATATGATATTGGTCTATTAACTGCACCTCATGCCAAAGTTGCCCAGGTGTTGGGACTACTTTGACCTACAATATATTTACTATGGGTTTTAAATGAGAAAACATGAAGTGGCTAAAGTAACCCCAACCCCTGGGTAACTTTGGCCATTTTTGAAAAAATACAAAAAAAATATATTCAACTGCCTAAAACTGCTATAATAGGTATCCATGGCTACAGAATCATATGATAATTGTTTTAATGTGGTTCACAATTATATATTGGCATTTTTTTGGAAAATGTGATAAATAAACTTTGAACATGACATATTTTTGGCCAAAGTAACCCCGCTTGACGGTATGTTAAATTATAACGTAGTTACGACGGATTTCAATAAGAAATATCTATGTTGAGTATTGTAAACGAATTTTTGAGGGGTCTATATTATATATATATATATATATATTAATATATATAAATATATAAATATATATATTTATATATATATATATATATATATATATATATATATATATATATATATATATATATATATCTGCCTGATGATTGTCTAGTGACCGAAATTGCAATCGCAGTTTTATATTTTTCTAAGTATTTTGGTGACAATAAACGTAGTAAAATCAAGTTTTGTTTTTGTTCATTATGTTAAATTATAACGTAGTAACGACGGATTACATCAACTATTTAATAAAATTATTCCAAAAATTTATTCATTGTTAACATAACTCCAACTAGCAATATTCAGTTCATCTTCACTGTGAATATTATCACTTGTCTCTTTATTATTACTGTTCGTACTACTTTCATATGAAGTGTTGTCACTCCTTTCGAAACCTGCATCTTCAGTACCATCTATATCTATCTTCAGTGGCTTACCATATTTTTCGGACTATAAGACTCAATTTAGAGACGATTTATTGAAAAGATGTTAATGTTACCTTCGGACCATACGACGCACCCAAAATTTGAGTCCATTTTCTATGTAAAAATAGTGTGTCTCTAGTCCGTAAAATACGGTATATATGTATATATATATATATATATATATATATATATATATATATATATATATATATATATATATATATATATATATATATATATAATATATATATATATATATATATATATATATATATATATATACCTATATATATATATACAACACCTTAGTTGAAAATATTACAGTATTATTTTTGATACTAAAGTAGTCCGAAAAAGTACAGCCGTTCTGATAAATAAGATGAAAGAACTGTTACTCCATGATCATCAAAAGGGTCTACTTGCAATGTGCGAAACACGATGGGTGCACAAAAACACGAAGCAGTCATTCGTTTAAGGAAGTTTATTCAGATATAGTGGCCGTACTTGGTCAATTTCAATCTACCCATAACAGAGAAACTTCGAAACAAGCTGTCCCCATTGCGTCTTCGAATATTGTTATATGTTTAATTAACAAAAGTAATGAGTTATACATTGTCGTTCTCAAAACAACTGCAGGCAACTAATGCCAATCTGAGCATAGCGTTCAACCAGGTAGATGCTGTACTTTATATTTTGGGGGTTCTGTGAAAGAAGGCTGTTGATGAGTTTTAACTGCTCTATGAACAAACAAAAGTTATAGGTATTTGAAGAAAACGGAGGTATTGTACAGAAGCCACGTATTGTCAACAGGCAGAAGAACTGACCTAATGCTCCTGTTTTAGACACACCCATATATGTACTACGAAATTAATTTGTTTATTCCATTTTTGGAACACACAATTCAACAATTGACTTATAGATATTCTGAGCATCGAAAATTAATTTCAGCTTTATCTGTTACCTCAAACTTTTAAAGTCGACTTTGAAATAGAAGACACAATAATATCCATATATTCATCACATTACTCGAATTTGGAATTTGGAAAATGAAAATTAAGTTCACTTAATTATAAAATATTTATTTTATAAAAGTTTTGCCATTCCATTGCTTCATTTTTCCTAACTATTTCTGTTGTAGAGAATATTTTTGAATGAAATATTAACACCTTTGTTTCAATTGTAGAAGAGCCATACGAAAAATCCTTCTTTTCCTGTTCCCGAATTATTTTGAATCAATTTTAATTCATTATTTAGAATTTTTTTCAATAAGAAATATCTATGTTGAGTATTGTTTCAAATATATATATATATATAATAATAATATATATATATATATATATATATATATATATATATATATATATATATATATATATATATATATATATATATATACCTATATATATATATATATATATATATATATATATATATATATATATATATATATATATATATATATATATATATATATATATACTGAGGTGTTGCCCCTAGAAATTTTAAATGTTAAAGTTTTAACTCGACTCTAGATAACTCAGCATTCCGGGAAACTCGACAAGCCTGACACATTTTTTGGCTTTAAAAAACGAAACAACACCTAAACACGCACGGTATATTTTCGTAAGAAGCTAATTTAATTTACAGTCAGAATAATGCTTGTAGAGTATTACAAAGCAGTGAATTATAACTCTGAAAAGAATAAAATTATATTTAAATAAATCCTAAACTATCATTAAAAGAATAAAACATAAAATATTGCTGTCGCATAGTAATAGCACATTGATTAATGAGTGAAATAGCTAATTGAAGCTCACTTCGAATGAAGCACAGGGTTCATTAAAAAAACAATATCTCAAACTTAATGCTTTGAAAATATTTAAGTATTATAAAATAATAAATATAAAAATATCTAAGAATTTGAAAATAACGAATTCAGTACTTACTATATTGATACAAAACTAAACTAGTACTAATATTTCGAAACTAAAAATTTAACATTCTGTATATATTTAATTCTCTATTTTATAAAGATTTTTAATATTGATGTAAAATTTAGATCATCTAAATTTTTAAATAATTGAAATGAAAAATACCAACATAATTTTGTGATTTTACAAAGCGAAATATAACTAATATTGTTCTTAAATTATTGGGGGGGGGCTCTGCCCCCGAAACGAATTTTTGAGGGGTGTCGGGACCCCTCAGGTCCCATGGAGTCGGTGCCAAGATATATATAATATATATATATATATATATATATATATATATATATATATATATATATATATATATATATATATATATATATATATATATATATATATATATATATATATATATATATATATATATATATATATATATATATATATATATATATATATATATATATATATATTTATTCGAATTGTTATTGCCTGTGAACTATTTCTAATCTCTTGATAATTATTAGCAATAACAGGCTTGTTGAATCTTAAAAAACTCGATTTTATTAAAAAGTTGACGTTTCGCCACGAGATTCGTGGCTTTATCAAAACTTTTTGATGAAGCCACTAATGTCGTGGCGAAACGTCAACTTTTTTAATAAAATCGAGTTTTTAAGATTCAACAAGCCTGTTATTGCTAATAATCATTATCAATAAGATTCGTTCATATATATATATATATATATATATATATATATATATATATTAAATATATATAAAAATTAATACAATATATATATAATATATATATATATATATATATATATAGTATAGTTATATATATATCTATATAGTTATACATATTTATATATATATATATATATATATATATACTATATATTATATATATATATATATATATAATAATAATAATAATAATTTTATTGATCCTTTAGGACACTTAACAATGTGTATAGGATAAGTCAATATTACAAGTTAATTCTATTCTAACATTTACATCAACAATTACCCATCCCACTGAGTGATCAATGAATCAATTGAGAGAAATTCTTTAACGATAGAAGCACTTATGTAGTAATAGCTCAATAACTCTTTTTAAAATTTTAGTTTGTTCAGATTTCAAATGGGAGGGGCAAATGATTGAACAATCTGACACCCTGATATAGTGGAGAACGTTCAAAACTGTGAGTCCGATGTTTAGGAACCAGGTAGTACCTGTGAATTTCGGTTCCATGATCGTTGCGAGCTAGCAAGCTTTTTTCCAGTTAATTCTCAAATCTTTCGCATATAAGAGACATTTAAAAATGTATATACATGAAGTGACCAGTCAATTTATTGGCGACAAATATAGGGCCGACATGATTGCTCGATGTTCAAACCAAAAATGAGACGTATGACTCTTTTCTGTGCCACAAAAACTCTAGTGAAAGAACCACAGTCACCCCAGAGCAAAATATTGTATGAGATATGACAGCTAGATAAGGCTGTAATAAACGATCAACAAGAAACTAGGTGGTAAAGAAGTTTTCAGTTCTACTTATAGCGAAATAAGCTTTATTAATTTTTTGCTTAAGACATCAACGTGGGTTGACAACTAAGGACTTCGATCCATGTGGATCCCAAGGAATTTTGTGCAATCAGCTGGAATAATAGTAGTGCCCAGACAATCAATTTTCAACAGACTTCTTTCACAGTGTCTTAAACCGAAATACAGACAGGCTGTTTTTTCCTACATTAACTATCAAATTGTTACGGCGAACACCATGATATGAACTCAGCCATAATATTTTTACAGCTATCTGGAGCTCATCACAAACTTCGGGCCGCGATGACGACAGATGTGTCATCAGCAAATAATATACAGTAATAAGCAGGATAAATGAGAGGGTAAGTCATTTATAAACAGCAGGAATAGTAGAGTCCCATCACAGAGCCCTGAGGAACACCCATATCTTATATTATACTCTCCGGAATATAAGTTTTATCGTTTCTTACCGACAGTGTTCTCTGTTGAAGAAAGCTAAGCAGCCAGTCGGAAAAAATGCCTCTAATAGCCAAGATTATAACACTTATCTATAATGAACTTGAAGGATAGAGTATCAAAGGCGCAGGAAGATCGAAAAAAAATCCCTGACACATGTAAATTTGAATTCCAGGCATTCGTAAACTGATTCCACAAACTTCAGTGCGGCCGTCTGAGTGGAGCAACCAGCTCTAAAACCGTGTTGGGCTTTATTAAGAATATCGAATTTATTCAAATATGACATCATTCTCTTGAAAATCACTCTCTCAAAAACTTTGGAGTGAACACTGAGAATCGATATCGGTCGATAGTTTGTTATTTCATTTATATTTCCTTTTTTGTGAATCGGTACGACAATAGATTTCTTTAAAGCATAGGGAAATTCTCCCGACGTGACAGACATATATATATATATATATATATATATATATATATATATATATATATATATATATATATATATATATATATATATATATAAATATATAAATATATATATATATATATATATATATATATATATATATATATATAGTCAATATTAGTTTCATGTTGTTAATTAGCGTTAATACGTTACTCCGAAATAAGCTGAAAGCAGGTGTTTTTCTATATAATCGGGCATTACTCAATGAGTTTGTAATTTTGCCAGATTGCTAATAATATCGACAGAATATCATTCTCGAGAATTCATTACATTATAGTTGATTATTTTGAGCATTCCATTTTCGATTTATGGTTCGCTGTTTGAATTTCGTTTTTCTTTTCGAAATTAATTCGAAATAACTTTGGCAACGTCACCTTGAAAAATGAAAATTAGGAATATGTAAGTGTTAGTTCAATTTCTTATGAATGTGTTTGTTATTTAGGCTTTTGTTAGATTTCACTTTTCGTGCTTGTAATATATTTTATAATGTCGTTGAAAATAAGTATGCAAGTACACAATAACAAATCACAAACCTTTAGTTATGCTTCTCTAACAATTCATTAATAAACAAGAAACTTTTATCGCTTACTTTTATATACCTACTTATCTATGTTGTGATATCGATAATAAAAACGTATTTATAGTTCATAATATCCAAATCCCAAGTGGACCAGATCATATAAATTACTCTTCTTTTCATTTATAAAACCGATAAATATGTTAACTGATATAAATGGTCGAACTTGAGTAGATTGTAAACATGACATCAGAGGCTCCTGTATATTACTTCGCTGAAATGAAAATGTCTGACATATGAAATCATCAAGTGGTTTACAGAGAACTAGAATTTTTCCCAGAATACTTTGCATGTTTGAGTAGGAAGCTGTTCCTTAAATGTGAGTAAAAATAAAATAAATGATATTATTTTCTTATTAGATATATGTCTTAGTCAAAATTACTTCCAATTTGATAACAGAATTTTTGAACAATCTAGTGGGCTGGCTATGGGTTCCCCCTTAAGTCCGCTTATTGCAGACATTTTCATGTCACATATAGAGAACATAATATTCAATTCTACAAAAGCATCACATATAAGTTTTTGGCATAGATACATTGATGATTTAATTGCTTGTTTTAAGTGCACCGCCAGACAATTAGATCAGTTTTTGAATTATATTAATAGCATTCAGCCAAATATAAAGTATAAAACTGAAAAAGAATTGGATCGACAGATAAATTTCTTGAATTTAACTATCTTTCATAGTAATAATACTTTGAGCTTCGATATATATATAGGAAACCAACTTTCACGGATATATTTATTCCGTCGGATTCAAATCATCCTCTTTCCCATAAACATTCAGCTTTTAACTCAATGATCCACAGAGCGTTTTCAATTCCATTATCCATACCAAATTTAGCAAAGGAAATAATTGCTTCAAATAATGGTTTTCATACAAGTTTGATAGATAAAATGATAAACAAGAAACGTAGTCAACTAGCGTACAACAGCATATATCCTCAATCGAAAGTAGAAAAATCGGAAGAATTCACATCTTTAACATATTTTGGTCCTCTAACAGAAAAAGTTGCTAATGGCATACCTAAATGTAATAATTAAAATTGCTTTCAAGCCTAAGACAAAACTCTCAGGATTTTTATTCCATGCCAAAGATATCACTTCAAAATTTGTTCAGGTGTTTATAAGTTGATTTGTCCTGTATGTAAAGGAGTGAATATAGGTCAGACTGGTCGATCGTTCAAGACAAGATTTAAAGAACACCAACAATCTTTTTTGAAAAATGAAACGGATTCAACGTTTTCAAATCATTGCCGTGAAAACCACCACCCGTTTCCACAAATAGATAACTTTCAAATTATGCACAAATTACCGAAAGGAACCAAACTTACTTAGAATCATTAGAAATTTTTAAACTCAATCATAATGCAAAAGATATCTCGCTGAACGACCATATTGACTTGATATAGTCTGTTATATTTAGTGTATTCAAACAATAATGATTTTTCTAAGAACATTTTATTGTACCAATTTGGGAAATCCACTTCTATTAGCCCTTCTTGAAATGTGCTCCTCTTGTCTATTATACCTGCAATCTTCAATAATTCTTTTCAATCTGCCCGATGATGGTCTAGTGACCGAAATTGCAATAGCAGTTTCATATGTTTCAAAGTATTTTTGTGATAATAAACGTAGTAAATTCAAGTTTTGGTTTTGTTCATCATGTTAAATTATAACGTAGTAACGACGGATTCCATCAACTACTTATTTAGCTAGCTAAACTTTTTAGTTTTTATAGGAGCAAATTTAAATTATGAAACTAAAAAGAAATTTGTCTGATGTTTGACTATTTTATCATTAATTATATATGCTTCCGCTGCTTATCAAGAGTTTAAATATATTAAATTTAACACCATTCATGGGTTAATTGAAGTCTACCTGCTCATTGCGGATGGACTTTCCAATGTGCGCTTTAATATTTCCCAGAATGTGTAGTGGTATTATATTATGTTCATTTTTATTAGTCGCATATTATCCCATAAAATACAACTATTAAGTGTATCGTAGGAAAGCAATCAGGTGCGGAAGAATTTTTTTATCCGTTTTAGATCTCCTAGACCACGATTTTCGAAAAATATATAACTTTATGAAGAAATAAAAAACTAATAGTATCCCCTAAAAGTATCAAAAATTTCATAAAATATTTGCTTATAGTGAAGCTCCATATCTGCGTAACTGAATTTCTTTCGTTTTGGGCTAAATTGAGTCGTATCATCAGTAGTTTGAAATACAGAAAATAGTTTTTTAAAATAAACTTCTGCACGAAATTCTGAAATTTTTTCCAACAGAAACTTGAGCCGATTTCGTGAGTAAATTACATCTGAAAACTTGTGCTGTAAGATTTGAAAAACTATTTCTGTTTGTTCAAAAATTAATTTAAAGATGTTTAAAAAATATATAAATTCCTTATCTTGTAAGTAAGATATTAATCCCCGTGCTGTATTTAAAGTTACTTTATCGGTGAAAGATTCCTCACTTTCAACTAGGTATAGAATTAAATCCTCAAATCCTAAGCGGCCCCAAACAGAGACATTTTCACTACTAAAAAGTAAACACTGCCAACAAAATAATTTATTTTTTACCTGTGATCCGGTTAGGCAAGGATGTCTCTCATAATTCCTTGTATTGAAACCGCGGTTTTGTTGTCTGTTACGCTGCACCAAATTGTTTAATTCAGGGGTAGGTCGCAATGCTTTTATCAAAACTTTATCCTCATAACTTAGTGCACTAAAGTTATGGGATAACAAATATTCCACTAAGTCACCATTGAAATTTTTGAAATTAACTTCAGTAACCAAACTCATTTTAAAACAATACGCGAGCAATATAAGTAAACACGCTGCCATTAGTAACTACGATCACACTACGATTCAATTAATGCTTTCCAACTCGATGTCACGCGAAATTCTATAGTTGTGATTGGTCGACATTGTATGAGACTGGGTTCCTATCCGTGTTGCCATTTACATGTGTTTTGCTTTGCTATTGCAATGAAGTATTCATTCGGAGTATTTGCACCGTTGTTTGCTTTTCTGTGGCAGGCATAATGAACGTTGAGAATATACCTTTCCATGCCTCCGCAGCGTTGCCACAAATCTTGAAATGAATGAAATGCAGTGAATGTAAATACCTTCTATCGTAATTAATAAATTATATTATATAATGTAGGTTGAAAGGAAGGTAGGTGCATAAAATAATATGATTTTGATTAATATGAATATGCTGAATGCTGACTATTCAATATAATATATTAGTGATACACGGAATATTATTGAGGAGGCTTAGCCTCCTTAGCCTCCTTTGAATAGCCGCCCCTGAATTGTTTATATAAGAATGGTCCAGTTGGGATGAAATGGATTTAAAAACTTCTCCCGCACTTTACTATTGACTTTCCATACAGTGCATGCAGTCTGTTAGTTTCGGGGAAAACATGATAAGAAAATTCCTCAGTGCTGAACAAGTGAAAATAATTACAATTTACAGACTGGATTCCATTGATAGAACAGCCGCAATAATATTTCTTCGACCCTTCGCCAATATTCTCCTACTTTGTTATTTCTGAAACGGAGATACCTATCAGACTTTAAAAACTGGGTCAAGAAGGAAGTAAGTATATCGTTTCATTTAGTTGTGTGGAGAGCAGTATGTCGTTACGTAATTATTTAATAAAAACTACTAACTTTTTTACAATCATTCAATTAAGTTTGTTTGCGGTCGAGTATCATTTATTATGATAATGTGGTGATGAGGTTTTCAGAGGTTCACCACTTCGAGGTTAACTATTCATAGAAATTCCTAAAACTAAACTAATGATAAGTTATTTAATCATTTAGTCCCCGTGGGTCTGGTTCTGGGCAGGTATGTATTTCTGTATTTCGTAGTTTGATACGTATTCTGTTTATCTGAAAACATTTCATATCTCGCATAAATCGACAGGCTTAATAATATTAACCAGCTGATTCTTAGTCACATGAGATTCGGGCAAAAATAGATGAATCCTTCATTATTTTAATTTTGAAATTAGCGTAGTGGAGAACTACATGTTTTTTCAGAGAACTGCATGCTTCTAGTCACGTTGCAAATCAGCTGTTTGTTATTATCGTTGCTGTGTCAGTGGCGCCGTGTTGTAGGACCGATATGAAAAATTTGAAGAGAATTGTTTCACTTTGAAATTCTTCAATTTAGAATCAACTCTTGTGAATATAATTTCAATAGTTCCTCACTTTCCCTGTATTTTGTTAAACATAATAATTGTTTCGCCAAACATAGTGGCTTCCGATTCGTCAGATGATTGGGTAAGTACTAAATACAAGAATATCGTCTAAATATTGACAAGGAATAATTCCATCTCTATATGTAAACGCTATATATATATATATATATATATATATATATATACATATATATATATATATATATATATATATATATATATGTATATATATATATATATATATATATATATATATATATATATATATATATATATAATATATATATATATATAATATATATATATATATATATATATATATATATCACTTTTTGATAATTATTAGCAATAACAGGCTTGGCGAATCTCAAAAAACTCGATTTTATTAAAAAGTTAACGTTTCGCCACGACATTCGTGGCTTTTTCAAAACTTCTGGAATATTGAAATTTCTTTGACATTTATTAATTTGAAAATTTTTTTTCAAATATAGTTCACAGGCAACATCAATTCAAATAAATAATTATATATATATATATATATATATATAAATACATAAGTATATATATATATACATATATATATATATATATATATATATATATATATATATATATATATATATATATATATATATATATATATATATATATATGTTCAGAAAGATTTCCGCGGTCGGAAGTATTTGAAAAACTTGGTTCTCGGAATAAACCGCGTAAAAGATTTGAAAAATCTCGACGTTTCGGCTCCTTTTGCAAAGCCATCTTCAGGAGAATTAGAAAGGAAATAATTCAGATACGTGCCTACTCCACGAATCGAATTAGGAGGAATCGGAAACAATACGATTGCGTGGTCTCAATCTGCCTACTCCACCAACCGTACCTACTGCTTCCTGTCAACTCTGAAGTCTCAACCTGCCTACTCTTCAGAGTCAACTTGACTCTGTGGAGTAGGCAGATTGAGGCCACGTATCTGAATTATTTCCCTTCTAATTCTCCTGAAGATGGCTTCGCAAAAGGAGCCGAAACGTCGAGGTTTTTCAATTTTTTCACGCGGTCCATTCTGAGAACCAAGTTTTTCATATATATATATATATATATATATATATATATACCTATATATATATATATATATATATATATATATATATATATATATATATATATATATATGTGTGTGTGTGTGTGTGTGTATTGTTTTCCCTATTATATTTTGTCTCTCACCGCCTCCATCAGACCAAATGAGCTGAAATTTGGTATCTTTGGTGTTCATTAATGCAGAACAACACTATCAAAATTTAAAAAAAATTGATTATTTATAAATATATATATATATATATATAATATATATATATATATATATATATATATATATATATATATATATATATATATATATATATATATAAAGAACAAAGTTAGTAGGATTTTTGGTTCAGTTAAACAATCTTACGATTATATATATATTTCTATTTTCATTAACGTTTCGGTCTGTTACTTTGACCTTTATCAAAATGATTGCATCAATATGTTACCTTCACAGAATTAAAAACTTTTCACAAAAATCACAGACATACATTAACAATTTATAAATACTACGCAAAAAACTTGACAATGATCCACAGTAACAAATTTTAAAAAATTTTCGTCTACATAGACACGTCAGCCTTCGCTTTTAGTTAGAAAGTTTCTAACTAAAAGCGAAGGCTGACGTGTCTATGTAGACGAAAATTTTTTAAAATTTGTTAATGTGGATCATTGTCAAGTTTTGTATATATTTATATTTACATATATATATATATATATATATATATATATATATACATATATACATATATACATATATACATATATACATATATACATATATACATATATACATATATACATATATACATATATACATATATACATATATACATATATACATATATACATATATACATATATACATATATACATATATACATATATACATATATACATATATACATATATACATATATACATATATACATATATACATATATACATATATACATATATACATATATACATATATACATATATACATATATACATATATACATATATACATATATACATATATACATATACACATATACACATATACACATATACACATATACACATATATACATATATACATATATACATATATACATATATACATATATACATATATAAATATATACGTATATACATATATACATATATGTATTTATAATGAATTAAGTATAAACTTTAAAATAAAAACACTTGGCTTATGTTTCACAATATAAAAAATATTTAGATACTGTATTTAGCAGTAGCAAAAAGTCGACATGTTTCGAGTTATGAACTCATTATCAAGACTGACAACAGGAGAAAAGGAAGGAAACACACGTGTTTCATTCCTCCCTGAAGTATGTGTCAGGGAGGCGGGCAGCTTGAGTTTGGGATTAACTCCTTCAGCCAGATCAGAGGATACACTTGTATGTACAAGTGCATTAAGGATAGATGAGACGGGATATTTATGGAACATAGGAAGTGTGGGTAGGGTTCAGAGGATTAATACTGGCCCAGCATTCGCCTTATAAGTTTGCAAGCAGTGACTTACATTACCATGAGGAAACCTCTGAAAAAAACTCATTGCAGACCAGTCGGCCCCGGGGTTTGAACCCGAGACCTCCCGAATACTAGCCAGCGTACCTAACGTACTCAACTAACTAGCTTGGTGACAACAGGAGAATATTGCATCGTAATTTATAAAACAGACAAAAGCAAAAGTGATATCTGAAAATCAATTTGTTCGTTTACAAGGGGTAATTGACTATTATGGGCGGAACTTATATCGAGAATTTCGAGAAGGTCAAGGCGTTTACCCTTGCTACCTGAATGTAACAATTTGGTTTTGTTGAAATCCAGGTAGTGATTGAATTTTATACAATGTTCAGAGAAGCAGAGAAGTTAATCATCTTAAGAATATCAAAATTCCTTTGAATGCTAAATTAATTTCATTTGACGTTATCAACTTATTTCCTTCCACGCCTACTCAAGAAGTTAAAAATATTGTTAAGCGATATCTAGAGATGAACCCAAATTTAACAACTCAAGCAGTCAACGAAACAATGTCTGCCTTAAACTTATGTTTGAAACAAAGTTATTTCAAATTTAATAATATAATATACAAACAAGAAGACGGATTGCCCATGGGATCATCGTTATCGCCTTTGTTGAGTGAAATTTTCATGAATAACTTAGAAGAAAAAATTTTCAATGCTGATAATAATTTAATTACTAACGTTTTATTATGGAGGCGTTATGTAGATGATATTTTTTGTATCTGGACCGGTATCGGTACAGATAGGCAGTTAGATAATTTCCTTAAATATATAAATACTTTCTACAACTCAAAATACAACAATTCACAAAAGAAGTAGAAAACGAAAAAACGGTACCTTGAATTTCTTAGACGTTCAGATTGCTAGGAATTTGAATTCCCTTACTTTCAACATTTATAGAAAACCAACCTTCACAGATACTTTAATTCACAGCGACAGTAACCAACACATTAAAATAAAACTCAGTGCTTTTCATTCGTTCGTACATAGGTTGTTCACGATTCCATTATCGGAAACAAATTTTCAAACTGAAGTTAATACAATTAAATTATTAGCCATCAATAACGGTTACAATGAAAGTCTTATCGACAAGCTCATTGGGAAAAAACGAAGAAAGTATCTGTTGCATTCAATATACCCCACGCAAACTATTAATGAAGAACAAAAATACTTCCCAATAAATTATGTGCCTAATTTGAGTAGCAAAATTTGTAACAGACTATCGAAAAATAACGTTAAAACAATTTGTACAAATAAAAGAAACTTGAAGTCATTCTTAGTCAATAATAAAGAAAAATCTAACATCGGAGAAAACAGTGGTATTTACAAAATATTTTGCGACGAATGTCCTGCTTTCTATATTGGACAGACAGGAAGGAATATAAATATTCGTGTTGAAGAACATAAAAAGTCAATTTTACAAAACAAAAATACCACTGGCTTCTCTGAACATTGTATAAAATTCAATCACTTCCTGGA
Source organism: Cynegetis impunctata (assembly GCA_030704885.1). NCBI lineage: Eukaryota > Metazoa > Arthropoda > Insecta > Coleoptera > Coccinellidae > Cynegetis > Cynegetis impunctata. The sequence continues at coordinate 27,844 of JARQZK010002926.1, read as the reverse complement.
TTTCAACAAAACCAAATTGTTACATTCAGGTAACAAGGGTAAACGCCTTGACCTTCTCGAAATTCTCGAAATAAGTTCCGCCCATAATAGTCAATTACCCCTTGTAAACGAACAAATTGATTTTCAGGTATCACCTTTGCTTTTTTCTGTTTTATAAGTTACGATGCAATACTCTCCTGTAGTCAGTCTTGATAATGAGTTCATAACTCGAAACATGTCGACTTTTCGCTACTGCTAAATACAGTATCTAAATATTTTTTATATTGTGAAACATAAGCCAAGTGTTTTTATTTTAAAGTTTATACTTTATTCTTTATGATGTTTCACCAAGTGATGTGCCAGAATTCAATCTCAGTTATGTATTTATATATATATATATATATATATATATATATATATATATATAATATATATATATATATATATATATATATATATATATATATATATATATATATATATATATATATATATATATATATATATATATATATATATATATATATATAAAACCATTTGTGACGCGTGGGTTCTGTCCCATTCTGACAAAGTTGGATATAAAACGTGTCGAGATGATGCAGCGTAGTCGGGTACCAGGTTAAAACAGCTGGTATTTGTGTACTCTTTGCATCATATAAAAGTCTACTGAAATAGTGAACTTTTTCTTCAACACTTTGTTCAAATTGGAGATTGACTTTCCGTTTTTTTTTTCAGTTTGAAACTTAAACATGGATAGTTATGTTCTGGGTATTGATATTGGTACAACCTCCGTGAAAGTCTGCGTTCTCAGCTTACGAGAAAACATTGTAGTTGCAGAACAGAGCAAAGACACTCAATCAAATGTCCCTAGCAATCAAGGAATCGATGGGAACAAACAGGATGTTCCTAAAATTATATCTGCTATCAACAATTGCGTGGCAAAGCTTTCGAAAGATCTTCTGCAGCAGGTTAACATTCATGTTATTACAGAAAACTACAGTTTTAGGGTTGCCAACATTTTTTCGGAGAAATATAGTAATTTACAAAATAAACTATAAAAAAATATAGTACACATCAAGAAAATATACCTAGTATTTTATGGAAAAAAAAAAATAATAGTATATTATTGAACGGGCGGTAATGTAGGTCATAACTCACGCAGAAGAAGTTTGCAAGTTGTTGTTACATTTATCGATTGACGACGCCATTTTCTGGTCCAAACGTTTGTTCTGGTGGCAAAGTGTGGTTTTATTGAAATTTTGTATAAAAGACATTGTTTTTTTTTCCTGATCATAATGGTGGTGTGTTCAGCTTATGGTCAAGAGTCACAGTTCCAAAAAAGTGCCTGCTGGCTCAAGGTTACGTGGTGCCAGCTGGTAACATAAGAATGTATTCAGTTAGCTGTCCACTCTCTTGCCTAGTCTAAGCATTTACCTTATAGCGTTTCCAATAATTCCCTTATATATATTACAGTACGGTTGGCAACCCTATACAGTTCTTAGGAAGTATTGATCTTTGCCCACAGTATAAAAATAATGTTCTGCTTTACAGGTGGTTCGTATTGGAATATGCGGTCAAATGCACGGTGTGTTATTTTGGCATCACCGCATTTCGAAGGCCTGGGAGAGAATAGAAAAAGATGGTGTTTTGATAAGATATGACGTCAAATCGGATCAAGTTTCAAATGCTTACACGTGGCAGGATAATAGATGTTCCAAAGAATTTCTGGACAGTCTACCGGTTCCTAATTCTCACTTGCAAATATATACCGGATTTGGCATAGCCACAATGTACTGGTGGATGAAAAATAGGTTTGTACACTGATGAACATATACGTCATGCATTATTAAATAATCTCTTGTGTCTTGTATACTCGTAATCTCCATAACAAAATAAATCATTCAATTGTCAAACAACAAGAGGAAAGAAAGGACAAAAGTGAAACAATACCAGGCGTTGAAGAGAATTTATTGAAATTTTTATGAAATATAAGTACTCATGTACCTATCAGATAAAGTGAACAAGGCAAATTTTTCAATAATTTAAAATTATCAAACAAATTTTGAAAGGGAGCTAATTATATGTACTCCGGGACGCGAAATGCAACATGGAATAATAAAAATGTCAAGTCACTCCTACTCATGATCTGCATACAGCTGTTTCGATCTTATCAGATCTCTTCAGTGCAGCTTACTTAATTGGGGGTGAATTGACATTTCTAATTGTTCCCGATACTAATCGCACTGTGTCAATTCACTTCGAGCCAAGTAAGCTGCACAGAAGACATCTAACAAGATCAAAACGGCTGTATTCAGATCGGGATGACTTGACATTTTGGCGTCCACTACACTGGTTCGAGTCTTATCTTCGAAGTAGAAAATAATTTGTAAGGACAAATAACTCCAATTATTCTTGTAATCTGTCACTAGCGGTGTCCCCCAAGGTTCTGTTTTAGATCCTGTCCTCTTCTTATTATTTATAAATTATATTACGTTACTGAAGATCAGTGGAGAAATTACGCTTTTTTCGGATGATACGAGTATTACTTGGAGCAATCCAAATTCTGCGACGCTGCACTCTGAAATGACAATTGATCTTGGATTTATCAAGTCCTGGTCTGATGCAAACTTACTTTGTTTCAATGTAGATAAAACCGTCGCCTTGTTTCATATAGTCCCAGGATCTATTCCTGCAAAACCATTAAATAGTCGATTCTGTCAGGTTTTTGGGCCTCTTTAGCGACAATAATCTCAAATTTTCACAGCATGTGCATGTCTTAGCTAAAAAATCATCATCGGCCTGTTTCGCCATTAAATCCATCTCTAGTTAATTAGTTACGGCATCTTCAAGAATTGCCTATTTTGCATTGTTCGAATCTCATCTTGGTTATGGTCTTCCCTTCTGGGGTTCATGTAATTCTTCACAAATTCACACCATTCTCAAATTGCAGAAGGGAGCAATTCGATACATGTTTGTACTGAAAAATAGGGCCCATTGCAAACCTAACTTCAAGTATTTTCATGCCGTACCCTTGGTGTCACAGCACGGGTATTCCACCAGATTTTCGGGACATCATGTTCACCTCCCTATTCCTTCCTCTGAATTAACAAAAAAAGTCCATCATTTAAACTTCCTTATTTTTTCATATTCCGAATATTTTTTTATTTTTAACATTTTTTTACAACTCTACAATACTTTTTGAATGTCATAATGATGTTAATAACGGCACTAGTGGCGTAGCTAGGGGGACCGTCTACCGTTTGAGGAGGGGGTTTATTAAAAAATAACAGTAGATATTTATTACGAATTGCAAACGAAATATTAAAATTAGACGCCGCATTTTCAATATCGCATGGTAGATCTTCTTCACGCTTTACTCAAATCCACCCGATCTGACAATTTAATTTAACATCTACAGTGTGATCCATTTTTAATGGAAACACCCCAGTAAAATTTGAAGTTTTAAACCGATTTCAACAACTTTTTTTTTTGAATTGTCAAGTATTAAAAGGTCTTCCTTGGGACAAAATTTGAAATGTTTATTCCAATATTCAGGGCATACTACGATATTTTTTCTTAGTCGAAATTCGGGATTTTTCATTAGCGATTTTTTTATCGAAAAATTTACCACGCCACGTCTACCTAAATAGGTCTCCCTGAATAGGTATGTTTATACAAAAATATTCATTCATAACAAAATTTTACGAAATTTTGGTCATACCTAATTAGGGACACGCTGAATCCAGTTTATGTGGTGATTTTTTCAATAAATAAATCGCTAATAAAAAATCCCGAATTTCAATTAAGAAAAAATATCGTAGTATGCCCTGCTAATTGGACTGAACATTTCAAATTTTGTCCCAAGGTAGACCTTTTAGTACTTAAAAAAAACATGGTTGCATTCGGTTCACAACTTTAAATTTTACAGGGGTGTTTCCATTAAGAATGGGTCACATTGTATGAATGACTTTGTTCTAATTCCGTGATTTACACTACTTGCTTTTATTCATTCCAGTACTGGAAATTTCATTCTTTCTTATCAGGAGGACTTGAAAGTTTATTAGGCCCATTGTTACATTTGATGATTTTCCATGAATTAGAGTTTTATTTCCATACTAATATTTTTCACAGTTGTATCTTCAGTACAACAGTTTGCATATAGAAATCGTTGCTCGGACGTTTCCTTCTATTATTAAAATTATGAGAATCAATAATATAACCTAACTTATGTCAAATCAAACAAAAACTTCTTTGTAAAATTCATATGCATTATATTCAGTACGGCATTTATATTCATATTACAACGTGGCAACACCGACCTTGCTGCTGTACTGTCGTGTTGCGATGTAATCCGGCCCCCCTTTGTTCATACCCCTTTGATTGCATCGGTTACAAAAATGATCACAGACAACCCATGTTTTTAATTATCAGAAACCTAATATATCTGCCTTGAAGTGGATTATTAATAAGATATTTTAATAGTCATAAAAACCTTGACAGTTGTAGTTCTAGTTGTACATTATTAACGCACTCATGTGATTACATGACTACTTGAGCCCCACGTAAATAACTATTACATTATTTTCTGGAGTTATAGTTTAGCAATTTTGTTAATGCCCTGTTATTTCACGATAATTGGGAACCAGGAGGATTGCTCAAACATCACAATTTTGGAACTTACTCTTTAGGGTTCCGTCCCCAAAGGGTAAAAACGGAACCCTATTACTAAAACTTCGCTGACTGTCCGTCCGTCTGTCTGTCACCAAGTTGTATCTCAAGAACCACGATAGCTAGACAGTTGAAATTTTGGATTGATTGGGCTGATACTTGGTGTAATTTAATGAACTTATTAAAACAATGGTTAATAATAACAATTTACACATTTATTAAAAGTTTGCCATTAGCATCTGAAGAAGCTGAAGTTCCACCGAAACGTGCGTCATGCGTTATTTCTTTTAATAAATGTGTAAATTGTTATTATTAACCATTGTTTTAATAAGTTGAAATTTTCATAAATTATGTATTTTTGTTGCCGCTATAACAACAAATACTAAAAACAAAATGAAATAAATATTTAAGGGGGGCTCTCATACAACAAACGCGATTTTTTTGCCCTTTTTGCTCGTTACCAATAATGACAACAGGTAGGCACTTGAAATATCCACAAAATGCTCAGTTGTATTTTTACGTTAATGATAAATAATATAGAATAAAGTATAAACTTCAAAATAAAAACACTTGGCTTATGTTTCACAATATAAAAAATATTTAGATACTGTATTTAGCAGTAACGAAAAGTCGACATGTTTCGAGTTATGAACTCATTATCAAGACTGACTACAGGAGAGTATTACATCCTAATTTATAAAACAGACAAAAGCAAAGGTGATACCTGAAAATCAATTTGTTCGTTTACAAGGGGTAATTTACAATTATGGGCGGAACTTATTTCGAGAATTTCAAGAAGGTCAAGGCGTTTTCCTTCGTTACCTGAATGTAACAATTTGGCTTTGTTGAAATCCAGGAAGTGATTGAATTTTATACAATATTCAGAGAAGCCAGTGGTATTTTTGTTTTGTAAAATTGACTTTTTATGTTCTTCAACACGCATGTTTATATTCCTTCCTGTTTGTCCAATATAGAAAGCAGGACATTCGTCGCAAAATATTTTGTAAATACCACTGTTTTCTCCGATGTTAGATTTTTCTTTATTATTGACCAATAATGACTTCAAGTTTCTTTTAATTGTACAAATTGTTTTAACTTTATTTTTCGATAGTCTGTTACAAATTTGGCTACTCAAATTCGGAACATAATTTATTGGGAAGTATTTTTGTTCTTCATTAATAGTTTGCGTGGGGTATATTGAATGCAACAGATACTTTATTCGTTTTTTCCCAATGAGCTTGTCGATAAGACTTTCATTGTAACCGTTATTGATGGCTAATAATTTAATTGTATTAACTTCAGTTTGAAAATTTGTTTCCGATAATTGAATAGTGAACAACCTATGTATGAACGAATGAAAAGCACTGAGTTTTATTTAAATGTGTTGGTTACTGTCGCTGTGAATTAAAGTATCTGTGAAGGTTGGTTTTCTATAAATGTTGAAAGTAAGAGAATTCAAATTCCTAGCAATCTGAACGTCTAAGAAATTCAAGGTACCGTTTTCGTTTTCTACTTCTTTTGTAAATTGAATCGAGTTTTAGAAAGTATTTATATATTTAAGGAAATTATCTAACTGCCTATCTGTACCGTTCCAAATACAAAAAATATCATCTACATAACGCCTCCATAATGAAACGTTAGTAATTAAATTATTATCAGCATTGAAAATTTTTTCTTCTAAGTTATTTATGAAAATTTCACTCAACAAAGGCGATAACGGTGATCCCATGGGCAATCCGTCTTCTTGTTTGTATATTATATTATTAAATTTGAAATAACTCTGTTTCAAACATAAGTTTAAGGCAGACATTGTTTCGTTGACTGCTTGAGTTAATAAATAATAAAATTAAAATGAAATAAATATTCAAGGGGGGCATGGTCAATGGAACCTTTCGTGCGCGAGTCCGACTCGCACTTGCGCGGTTTATTTGCATTATTCTCCCCGTAAACATGTAGCGCATCCACCACAATTAACGTATTTTATTTTAGGCCGGAAGAAATGCTAAAATATGACCATGCTGGAACAATTCAAGATTTCGCGGTTTCCATGCTTTGTGATTCCAAACAACATTATATATCTGAACAAAATGCGGCAAGTTGGGGTTACTTTAACTGTGAAACGTATACTTGGAATTTAGAAATTTTGGAAAATGATGGTTTTCCTACAAAAATGCTGCCAGAGATTAAAATAAGCGGACATATAGCCGGACTTTTAGCCGACACTTGGCATTCTATACCCAAAGGAACGCCAATAGGTGAGTTATATTTCAGAAAGAGTTGATAGGATACAATCTGAAAGGGTCTACAAAGTAAGTGTAGGTAATGAATTTGGCATTCGTTAGAAACACTTATTTCAAGAAGAAATTAATTCTTTAGTTTCCTACAAAAATGAAAGAATTGATGTGGTTTCCAGATATATTTATTATTTGAAAATATTATATTAATTTGTATTTCACATTCCGATCCTACACTTTTATTTTGTCAACCAAATTCAAGTACAAATTTTTAACCTTTCAACCTAAAAATTGAAGCGGTGAAATGAATTAAATGAAAAATAAAGTTTAAACTTAAAAATAAAACACTTTGTTTATAGTTTCATTATATTAAAATAATTACTGAATTGAAAGAATAACTGTTAGTAAGTCTTGATAATGAGTTCATAACTCGAAACGTCGACTGCCCCTTCCTGTTAAATACAGTAACTATTTTAATATGGTGTGACCAAGCTAGTTAGTCGAGTACGTTAGGTACGCTGGCTAGTATTTGGGAGGTCTCGGGTTCAAACCCCGGGGCCGACTGGTCTGCCATGAGTTTTTTTCAGAGGTTTCCTCATGGTAATGTAAGTCACTGCTTGCAAACTTATAAGGCGAATGCTGGGCCAGTATAAATCCTCTGAACCCTACCCACACTTCCTTTGTTCCATAAATATCCCGTCTCACCTATCCCTAATGCACTTGTACATACAAGTGTATCCTCTGATCTGGCTGAAGGACTTAATCCCAAACTCAAGCTGCCCGCCTCCCTGACACATACTTCAGGGAGGAATGAAACACGTATGTTTCCTTTTTTTTAATATAGTGAAACTATATTGCAAGTGTTGTCTTATTTTAAAGTTTAAACTTTATTCTTTATGATGTTTCACCAAATGATGTTGGAGAATTCAATCTCAGAAACTAATTGAAACCCTCAATGGACACTCACCAAATTCCAATCTTCTAATAAATCTTAATCAGCAGAAGCTGTGGAGGTGCGTAAAACCTCAAAAAAACATGAAATCTATACATTTAAATGACGATAGTTGAGGAGAATAGTTCAAACCTGCAGTGCACTTCTCTAACATCACCTTGGTCAACGTAAAAAATTTCAACAACCTAACTCAATATCAATTTGCCGTGGAGGTGTACAAACCCCCAAAAACCACGAAAAAATAAAATCTTCACATAAAAATGGCGACGGTTGAGGAAAAAAATTTATATTGCCACACGGCAGTTTGTTGGCATCAATTCCATGAACGTACAAGTTAACAACCCTTCAACACAATTTGGAGGGGGTTTGAGGGCGCAAAGATCCTCCAACCACGGGGTTTAAGCTTGTTTTTCAAGGATTGTTGTCCTTGCGATTTTATTTTAATATTTATATAATGCAATATACGTTGAAATAGAAGTAAATGAGTTTGGAAATTATATAAACTATACTTCAATTTTGTGAAGGTACACAGCAAACTTGGCGTGTAGAATATTGAAATATCTTTAATGCACAATTTGACGTACACCTGAATAAGGCCTCCATTGGTATTATAGTTGTACGTCGAAAGCCACCATTTTCTTGATATACATATACTTTCAAGTTAACTAAACAATATACAAATAAGATTGTCAGAAAACTTATTTGTATATTGTTCAGTTGTTCAGAGATAAGTATCTAAGATTATCAAAAAACTTAGACACTAATGCCCGATTTCATCAACTAACTCCTAAAGTTAGGCAATACTTAAATCGGATTTAGGAATTCCTAAGTGCAATTTGCGTTTCACCACGCGTTAAGTAATGCCTAAGGACGATTGGACATACCTAACGTTAGGTCTGCCTAGAGTTTTTAGGAAATGCTTAACCTCAAATTGATGTAATAAAATTATTATATTTCTATCACTTTTTCTCTTCTAACTATCCTTTGTCAAATTTACAGTTTTGTACCACTGTTTAATACTAGTAAACAGTGGTACAAAACTTTCCGAATCAAGTTTTTAACAAGGTATTTCTTAACTATGGATTTCTTAGGTTGGTGAAATACGATTTAGGTAAGTACCGTAAAACCTGCCAACTTTGCCCAGCAAAATCAGAATTTTTCAATATATCTTTTTTAATGAAATGCTAAAACACATTCTACATGAATATGGAGAACAACCTAAATGATGGAAATGATTCTTAATCATCACTTTATTTATAGCATTTTCCATGTACTAAGAAAAAATATTAATTAGGGGTGGGCAAAGTTACCTGTCAATCTTATAACTTTACCCGGCTGTGAGAATTCCCTTTTGGAGACAATTTGGCAAGCGTTAATCAAACTTTGCCCACCAATTAAGTTCATAAAAAGGTTTGGCATGAAGCAGACGTTGAAATTATATTAAAAAAAAAACAATATGTTAGAAAGTATTTTTATTTATATCAAAATCTTCCATTTTGTCGTCAAAATGGCAACAAAAACATAACTTCTTCAAACTAAATATTATTCTATAAAAAAATAAGGTTTTTTTCTCAGTAATCTATCAGGTAATTAATATAATCATATAAGTAGATACAATAAGATATTATATTTCAGTGTTCAAAATAATACAAATCCTTAAAGTTAAAAAAGGAACATCAACAAAAATCAAAATAAATTATATGGTTGGAGGTTTTCGTTAAAAAAATAGTAGCCTCTCCTGCTTTCAGTAGGGGCTCCTAGGCGTTCTACAATATTTAAAATGTCACGTCTGAAATGCCATTAATATCTGGAAATTTGGAACCTTTTCCAGCCTTCCTAAGGAATTTCACAGTAAAATTGTCATCAATCTGAGAGACTTCCAAAATTGTTCCTATAAAGTGCCTTATAGAGTTTTTTTGTAGGAAATTGCATCACTATATATGTCCCAGGATTTAGTACTGTACTATAAAGTCATGATTTGCATTAAACCATGCAAATTATATAAGGAATACAAAAATTGTTTTGACCTAAAATGTCTGGCAACATTGCCCATATACTTTTGTTTACTAATATAATACCTTGGGCAGTGTAACCTAAAAACAATTACTGCATTGTGAGAATCACATATCCACCTTCCCGCAATCTTAATTTCATTATCATAAACTTAGTAGACATTGAGCACTGATGCTTAGCTTTTCACCCTAAAAATACTAAAATTCAATCAAAATTTCCTTACCTGTTTATTCACAGCAACCCACCTACCAAGCGTTTTGGACGATACTAACGGAAAACAAGAACCTCGCTCGGCATAACGGCCAAGCGGTGTTGTTTCACAACGTTGCCAAATTTAAAATTATCCATGTTTTTATAACGCCTAAATTAGGCAAAGTTGGAGCCTTTGGGCAAAGTTGGCAGGTTTTACGGTATCGGATTTAGGTATTGCCTATCGTAGGAATTACTTAGTTAGGAACTTCCTTACATCTGAAAATGAGTGAAATCGGGCATTAGTTGTTATTAAATTACTCATTATTTATTTAAAGGCGTGGCAATGGGTGATCTACAGTGCTCAGTCTTATCTACCATTGAAAAAGCAACCGACGCAGTATTAAATATCTCAACTTCAGCTCAAATAGCTTATGTTAATAAGAACCTAGAAATGAGAGAATTAGCAGGACCTCCAAAGGACATTCCGATGGTATACCTACCATATTTCAACGATTCTTTTCTGGCTGTGGCTGCTTCTCTGAATGGTGGAAACTCCTTAGCCACTTTCGTTAAAGTTTTACAACAGTGGATATTGGAATTCGGATTCTCAATACCACAAGGTAATTATTTCTGAAAAATAATGTCTAGAATCAAATATTATTGGTACTGCATAACTATTTGTTGAGAATATTCTTACACATTTTAATAATGAAATAATTAAGAATATACAAGGTGTTAAAAAACAACGTTTCAATACTTTGGGAGCTGATTATAGACTTCAAAATAAGTAAAAAATTTAATATAAACATGAGTCCGCTAATGAGCCGTTTCGGAGATTTATAGGCCAAGCTACAGAGATTTGTAGGGAGCATTTTGTGTAAAAAGTGTTAGAAGAAAACCAGCTGCGCCATTGGTTGTAAAATAGTTCCATATGATATAGTGATATGTTTTTCACCCGACGTTATTATTTATAACTTTGTTATTAACAATTTGATGCTCAAAGTCGCATTTTTTTCAGTTTTTTGCTTTTAAAATTGAAACTATCAGAGTAATCGTGATGGTGTCAATAGACTAATTATAGAAAATGAAAAGACGAAGAAAATGAGAAGTAGTTCGACTCGATCAGACCCTTATTTTAAGAGAAAATCGGAAAAAACCGTCCAAAATGCAGTTTTTTCAAAAGTTTTTGACTCGGTTATTTTTTCAGTTGTACCGTAGATCCTCCGGCCAGTATTAGTTATTGATATAAACTTCATTTGTGCGAAGATCAGGAACTGTCCGATGCATAGTTTTTGATCTGTGGCCATTTGATTATGTTACTATGCAATTTTTCAGCAGACCTGAATGCGACAGGTATGGTCCGATTTCAATTTACTAAAAAGATTTTGAAAGTAGAATTCTCATAGTTCAAAATGTTCGTCATAAAAACGCTGAGAAATATGTTAAAAATAAAGCTGAATATGACGAAAAACGGCCGAGCGCGTGAGAGTAGTTGAAGAGTGGGGGTAGAGCAGCAGGCAAGGAGAAGTATGACATTCGAAAGCGTCGGTATTTTGAACATGACAGTAATTTCTAAACGTTGTCAGATAATAATTGTGAACCCCCACTCTTCAACTACTCTCACGCGCTCGGCCGTGTTATGTCATGTTCAGCTTTATTTTTAACATATTTCTCAGCGTTCTTATGAAAAACCAAGATGAACGTTTCGAACTATGAGAATTCTACTTTCAAAATGTTTTTATTAAATTGAAATCGGACCATACCTGTCGCATTCAGGTCTGCTGGAAAATTGCATAGTAACATATTCAAATGGCCACAGATCAAAAATTATGCATCGGACAGTTTCTGATCTTCGCACAAATGAAGTTTATATCAATAGCTAATACTGACCGGAGGATCTACGCTACAACTCAAAAATAAGCGAGTTAAGAATTTTTGAAAAAACTGCATTTTGGCCGGTTTTTTCCGATTTCCTCTCAAACTAAGGGCCTGATCGAGTCGTCCCACTTCTCATTTTCTTCGTCTTTTCATTTTCTACAATTAGTCTATTAACTTCATCACGTTTACTCTGATAGTTTCATTTTTATAAGCAAAAAACTAAAAAAAATGCAATTTTTCGCATAAAATTGTTACTAACAAAGTTATAAATAATAAAGTCGAGTGAAAAACATATCACTATATCATATGGAACTATTTTACAAACAATGGCGTAGCTGCTTTTCTTCTAACACTTTTTACATCAAAAAATCTCTGTAGCTTGACCTATTATGCGATTTTTGGTTTTCAAATTAAGTACTAGCGCAACCAAATACGATATTTTGATTTATTTTCATCTTTCAGATGTCTTGTTTACCTATTCAATTAAAATGTTTTTCAGTCGGTTCATGAAAAAATCACAGCTGGCATCAAACATTTGCCTTTAATATGACATTTACGTACTTCTATTTTGAGTATTTTACATCCGATTCGAGTTGTTTACTTTCTTTCACTTTGTTGTTAAGAAAAAGTTATTATTCCTGAATTTGAAATTCCTCATTCTAATATTGAAATGACTTATATGGTTTTAATATATGGCCCGCTAGATCTCCCGATTTGAATCCTTTGGACTTTTGTATTTGAGGTTATTTGAAAAGTTTAGTGTATGCAGTATTCAGTAAATAACATCGAAGAGTTGCAACATCGGATTGAACTATCCTATCAACGATCCGAACACAACCAGGTCTTTTCGAAAGAGTACGTAATTCCTTCATGCGACGATGTACCTGCATTGAAATGAACGGTGGTTATATGGAATATCTTCTGTAAAACACTAACTAGTCAAAAATAAATCGGATATCTTCTGTAATTTATCGTATTTGGTTGCGCTAGTAGTAAATATTTTGAAAACCGAAAATCGCTCATATCTCCAAAAAGGCTCATTTGCGGACCCATGTTTATGTGAAATTTTTTACTTATTTTGAGGTCTACAATTAGCTCCCAAAATATTCTAACGTTGTTTTTTTAACACCAGTTATTTCTTGCTAGAGAATTAAAATCTATTTAGATAGAAAATCAACTTGATTTCAATGTAATGAATTTCATTTTTCTTTTTCTTGTTTTTCTAAAAACCAGATAAAGTTTGGACGAAACTTATCGAATTGAGTGGAGACGACAAAGCCTCATCTGATCTTCGAATAAATCCAGCATGTTGGGGCGAGAGACACGATCCAGACATGACAGCAAGTATGACCAACATTAATGTTGGCAATCTTGGATTAGGTCAAGTGTTCAAAGCTCTGTGTGAAGGAATGATAAGAAACTTACACAGGTCAGTTAGAATTATATATATATATATATATATATATATATATATATATATATATATATATATATATATATATATATGTATGTATATATTTATATATGTATAATAATGATAATAATAATAATCTTTATTGTACGTATGGCTTATACAGCGTGTACTCGTCAATGTAAATATAATAAAAATGTATATAATATGAAAATAATCGTTTTTTGTACATAAAATAAAACATGCAATGTAAATACACTCTATAATGTAACATTCACAGACAAAAGACATAATATGAAAAAAAAATCAGCAGGACAAGTATTCGGAAACTGAACAGAATGCTCTATTCAAAAGGAAATCTTTTATTGCCGTTTTGAATCTGGGCATGTTCAAATTCCTCAGATGTACAGGTAACTTATTGTATACTACGATGGAAGAGTACTTTGGGCATCTCTCATAAAATGAAGATCTGTGTCTGCGGATCGACATAACATTTGCATTCCTTGTGCAATACCTGCTATGATCATCCAACTTCTCGAACTCCTGGTTGTGCTTCTTGGCATGCAATGCAGCTTTCAATATAAAGATACTCGGGAATGTGAGCAGTCTGTTCTCAATAAAGTACCCCCTACAGGAGTCTCTTGGCTGAAGCCCAAAAAGCAACCTCACAAGTCTCTTCTGGGATACAAAAACTCTTCGCCATCCCACCGAGAAACCCCACAGGAGCACTCCAGAGGACAGATGACAGTAAGCCAAACTGTAATATATACCAATCAGATCCACCAGGTTTAAAACAGATTTCATCTGCAAAATAGCAAAATATGCCTTACCTAGGCATCTACAAAAATGTTGAAGCTGCGAATCCCACCGCAGTCGAGCGTCCGCAATGAAACCCAGATATTTTACTTCCTGTGCAAAATGTATGGTATCAGTGTTATCTAATGGATTTCTGATATGAAAATTCATGAATGTTGTCTTAGATTTATTCAATATCAGTCTATTCCTTTGGCACCATTGCTCCATCAAGTCACACACTCTCTCAACCCGATACTACTACTGCTTCGTCATCTGCGTAGAGGACACTTTTGTCCAAACTAATAAAATCAGCCAGACCGTTTATAAAAAGTAAGAATAGCAGTGGCCCAAGCGTAGATCCATGAGGAACCCCCATCGGGCTTCTTCTTTTCGTTGAATAAACACCATCAACTCTGACACTGAAACTCCGATCATTGAGATAGTCCTATTATATATATATATATATATATATATATATATATATATATATATATATATATATATATATATATATATATATATAAATGTCTAGCATATATTGAATCTTCGTTATGATTTATGTAACTTCGCCTGTGTTGAAGGTATGGTTTTCTTGAATAAGATGGCACGCATAATTAGAGTCCGTTTTCTGCTTAATATAGCTACGTTAATGTTCGTGTATTCGAGTTTTGAAATTTCTAATTGTACGTTTTTTTTTGTTACAATTGTTACAGTTGAGTATATAAACAACCGTACGTTCATCTCTATGGATTTTTGATTTGATGTTTTTAATATATTTTCCAATGCCATTGTTGGTTTTATATTTTCTCGGATATATGTGGGTAAACTTCTGAAATTGCCATTTTGTATTTTTTCCTCTGAATGAGACTGTCAATCATATTGGGTGAATAACCATTATTTACTGCCATTGTTTAAATTATATTAAATTCCGTTTGGAAATTATTTTCGGACAACGGAATTTTGAAAAGCCTATGAATCATACTATGATAAGCAGCTAATTTATGTGAAAAAGGGTGTAGTGATGTGTTATGAATTGTAATATCTGTATGAGATGGTTTATGAAAAATTGCAAATTCGTGTTTGTTGCTTTTTCTGGTAATCATCAAACAGCTCATGTTGTCCACTACTGGACGTAAGCCTCCCTTAACATTTTCAATCTTGTTCGGTCTTGTGCTGCGCTCAACCAGTTACTCTCTATTCTCTTGAGGTCATCTGTCCAACGAGTTGGAGGTCTTCCTCGGCTTCTTAATGCCTCATGTCGGGGAAGCCACTCAATCATTCTTTTTGTCCATCTCTCGTCTTTTGTTCTGGCTATGTGACCTGCCCAAGTCCAAGGGTAATAGTTAAATCTAATTATTAATAGAATTATTCATTTCAGTTTCTAGAGAAAATTTAATACGGGGTTGTATGGAATTAATATAAGTAATGAAATTATCAATTGTCTATCTGTACCAGTATAGCAAACCATTACGTTATCAACGTATCTATACCAATAAAGAAAGTATTTACTGTTGAAGTGGTTCATAATAGTTTTCTCTCAATTATCCATAAAGATTTCTGATAACAATGTGCTCAAGGGATTTCCCATGATCAAACCTTCCTTATTGCTATAACACACGTTGTTGAAACTGAAATAATTTTGTTCTAAACAAATTTCCATATATATATATATATATATATATATATATATATATATATATATATATATATATATATATATATACAGGGTGATTCATTAATAAGTGTAAATATTTTAAAGGGAAAATTTTGAGCTCAAATTATGAAGATCTAACCCAATTTGCTCATTCGAAATATTTCTCCTTACTGATTTACAGAGTGTTTTATTTAGATTATTAAAAATGAATTTTGTTCATTACTTGAATGCTGCTCTATATTTCTTTATGATATTTGACAGTAAGTTGAAGTATTCTGGGACACATCGAATGATAGTAAAGAAGACTTTCTCGCTATCACCAGTGGCTCACGACAGGGGCACGGGAAGAGTTCTTGTTTCCTAAATTCTACGCCACTGGCAGAATTGTCATTTTAGTATAATTTTTATATTCTCCAATATTTTCTCTGTAAATAAGGCACTCTCATTTCGTAACGCTCGAGCCACTATTTTTCGAGATATTTAACGTTGTACATATGGCTGCGCAATTCTTTTAATTTTTATGTACGAGTCTGTCGGTGTTTTTTTGTCATACGATTGCATGTATTACGTAAAATAAACATTATTAGGTATTTCTTTCAATTTATAATAATATTAACGAACAATTTAAAACAGAACAACTACAAAAATATCCCAAACGATAAATACTTGCCAGAAACTATGGCAGCAAATTGTAAATTCCGCTAATTTTATTGCGAATCAGCCAAACATATTTTTTAAAGTTAGAAGATGGTTTAGCGAAAGAATGGATAATCTCATTAAGGTTAACGGAGATCACATTGAACATTTGTTGTTAATTGTTTTTAAGTTTTGCTCATAAATTTGATATTCTCCAAAATATTGTAAAGAACATCTTGATAATTAAGTATTTATTTTGACTTTCTTATGTAGCGCTGGATATTTTTGTAGTTGTTCTGTTTTAAATTGTTTGTTAATATTATTATAAACTGAAACAAAATACCTAATAATGATTATTTTAAGTAATACATACAATCGTATGACAAAAAACACCGACATGACTGTTACATACAAATCAAAAGAATTGTGCAGCCATATGTTCAACGTTAAATATCTCGAAAAATAGTGGCTCTAGCGTTACGAAACAGGAGTGCCTTATTTACAGAGAAAATATTGGAGATTCGAAAAATTATACTAAAATGACAATTCTGCCAGTGGCGTAGAATTTAGGAAACAAGAACTCTTCCCGTGCCCCTGTCGTACGCCACTGGTGATAGCTAGAAAGTCTTCTTTACTATAAGTTGATGTGTCCCAAACTACTTTAACTTACTGCCAAATAGCATAAAGAAATATCAAGCAGCATTCGAGTAATCAACAAATTTCATTTTTAATAATCTAAATAAAACACCCTGTAAATCAGTAAGGCGAAATATTTTGTATAAGCAAATTGGGTTAGATCTTCATAATTTGAGCTCAAAATTTTCCTGTTGAAATATTTACACATATTAATGAATCACTCTGTATATATATATATATATATATATATATATATATATATATATATATATATATTTTTATAGATATATATATATATACATGTTTGTGTGTGTATGTGTGTGTGAATATAACTATATACCAGTGTGTATGTTTAATGTATTTAAAGTTCCCCCATTGGCCACCCATGAAAAATAGTCCTTCTGGTTAATTATTTTATTGTTTCGAGTGTTCAGACAAAAAAGCTTATGAAAATGCTGAATATTAATAGGTTAGGTATGTTTCCAATGGTAACTATACCGTTTTTTTACAGTATGATGCCAAGGGATGTCTTGCAACAAGCCAATATTGAAAGGATAGTCTACAGTGGTTCCGCCATATCCAGAAATGACACTTTGCAGAACGTCGTGAAAGAAATATATGGTCTCCCTTTCAAATTAGCTAAGGGTTCTGATGCTGCCATGGGCGCAGCTATGGCAATGAAGCCAAGGAAGTTGCCATAAGAACATAAGTTCTAGGAAATATTGAATATTATCAATGATTTAGGGGAAATTAATAGAATTGAGCATATATTAGGATTTTTTTATTGATTAAAAAAATTGAATTATCTACTTTCTGTAACATTCAGGCATTGTTTATTTCAAAATTTTCAGAATTCAAAGGAATTATCTAGAAATGTTTCATGAATTCAATATTTTTTTAGTGTAAAATAATAAAACCAAAGAGTAATTTCAAATATTTATGTAGGTATAAAAGATATTTATATAGATAAGTAATTATATCTTATTTCATTTTTCCATATCAACAGAAACCTAGTGGATTCCTTTATTATTGTTCAGAAAAAAAGCTTAAGTAATTTCAAATAAAAAATCCTGAAATTATCATTCAAATTATAACAAATTCTCTGAATCTGAAGAGCTATTTTTGAGGCGTAAAAATCTTGTCAACTTATTTTAGGTCATTCTGGTTATTTTATTGAATAAAACTATTGTGGTAATGCCTCAGTTTCTTTCAAGGGTGGTCCAACTTGCAGGTACGTGGACACAACCATAAATTTGTAAATAAATAACTATCTTCAGGCAACAATATTCTTAAAATATGGTAGCTGTAAAATAAGTAAGTAGACCCTTTTACGAATTTTGCACGGAGTCGAAGATTTTCATTTTCTAAAGAAAACAACGTCTTCGTTTAACCGATTCGCTCTACCTACACAAATAAAAAAAAATTACACCACCCTAGCAATATGGTGCCGTTCTGGAATAAAGGATCTATGAAGATCTACTCAGACTTAATCACCTTTGTATTGAGTATTGCAGTCACTTTCGAGATAGATTAGATCTACTTAGATTTATTAATAGTGATAATAATTGATATTTTGCTGATTTCTTGGTGAAACATGATTTAATATTCGACGAATCTTAACACAAAACATGTATTTTCAATAATAGTGAATAATAAAGAGAGACAACCGAGTGGATATCAAATCCATTGTAGTGATTGTGATGCTTTTTATATAGGACAAACTTGACGCAACATCAATACCAGAATTAGTGAACATGAAAAATCTATTCATATCTTCCATAGGATTGAAATTGATTAAAAAAATCATTTGATGCAAAGAAGGATTGTAAGAACTGAAGTTTCTCCATAGGAACAAACTACAAAATATTCATAGTCATATAATCACGACATACATTATAAAAAAACTATGGCAGTAAGCTGCATTAGAAAAAAGCAGGTTTTCATACGTATGCAGTTTGAAAAATGTAATTATTCAATTGAGGTTTTACAAATTTAAACCAGCTTTCGATCTATTTAGATTACTAACCTTCAATACTATTGCTCCAAAAATTTATCGTGTAAAAAGTTTAATATACATAAGCACATACATACATACATAGGAATATATATATATATATATATATATATATATATATATATATATATATATATATATATATATATATATATATATATATATATATATATATTTATATTTTATATATATATATCCATATATAATATATATATATTTAATATATATATACATATATATATATATATATATAATATATATAATATATATATATATATATATATATATATATATATATATATATATATATAAATAAATATATATATATACAGGGTGTCCCACCGGGAAAGAACGCGATCTGTATATGGAAAACTACAGATAGGAAACTTTTGAAAAATTTGGCAAGTATACTAATGTTGATAGGGGCAACTCGACTAAAATATTTTCAAGATGGTGGACTTTCCGGTTATATCGGAAGTAAATACCTACTTGCTTATTTTAAATTGGATACCCTATATATTAATACATTTTTAGATTCTACGAAAGATTCTAGGCAGATTTTATGTATTATGTCTTATACCTAATTCTAAGCGTTTTTGGCATATTTAGGTTTTTATGACAAAATGACGATTGCAAGCCTAATATAATTATCAATTGTTCCAATAAGGATTCCCGTATTACTTACTTTGGGATGGATTCCTTGTTGAAATAAAACTTGCTTCAATAGATTTTGTATAGTATTTGGATAACTAATCATACAGGGTGTTCGAAAAATGAGATCTAAAATGAGATTGAGAAAACTGACAAAAATCAATTTTTCAAAATGGAAAACTCCCATTTTTCTTATTTTGTAGTATTTAGCATTTAAAAAGAAGGTAACTTTGTATAAAGTTATCTATACCTAAAATTTGAAGTTTTTCGAAATATATGCCAATTTAATATTTTATATGGCGATTTTTGCATTTAATCGTTTAAACAATTAGATCTAGAATAGCACGATCGTATTTGACATTTCAAATCATCGTAATGGCACCCCGGTTAAATTATACAAACGAAGATTATTTTGAAGGCTTATCTAAATCATTTTCATTAAATGCTGCACTAATGAAAATATGGATAGCATAGGGATGATATTTGTGTTTCCGTAAATTCTTAGAACTGACGATATAGATAAGCCTGATTCTAATGCTATCTGCCTTGAAGATTTTGTTGGATATGCTTCAAAATATCCCAAAATTGCTATTTCAATATTTTCATTGTTAACAACTGGTTTCTTTTTGTACACTTATGCCTTTACGGATCCAAAAATTCTTTGAAGTTTTCTATAATCGTTTAACAGTATTTGGTGATGGTTTTTGTTTATGAGGATATCGGGTCGCACATATATCACATGTTCTTGAAATAATTTATCACATTGTCCATAAATAATAATAAGTTTAAATAATCTTCGTTTGTATAATTTAACCGGGGTGCCAGTACGATGACTTGAAATATCAAATACGATCGTGGCTATCCTGAATCTAATTGTTTCACGATTAAATGCAAATCGCCATAAATAAAAATATTAAATTGGCATATTTCGAAACTTCAAATTTTAGGTATAGATAAGTTTATACAAAGTTTACCTTCTTTTTAAATGCTAAATAATACAAAATAAGAAAAATGGGAGGTTTCCATTTGAAAAAATTGATTTTTGTCTGTTTTTCTCAATCTCATTTTAGATCTTATTTTTCGAACACCCTGTATGATTAGTTATCCAAATACTATACAAAATCTATTAAAGCAAGTCTTTTTCAACAAGGAATCTATCACAAAGTGAGTAATACGGGAATCCTTATAGGAACAATTAATATTTATATTAGGGCTTGCAATCGTCATTTTTGACATTAAAAACCTAAATATGTCAAAAACGCTTAGACTTAGGTATAGGATAAATGCATAAAATCTGCCTAGAATCTTTCGTATAATCCAAAAATGTATTAATATATAGGGTATCCAATTTAAAATAAGCAAGTTGGTATCTATTCCGGTATAACCGGAAGTGCCACCATCTTGAAAATATTTCAGTCGAGTTTCCCCTATCGACATTAGTATACTGTCAAAATTTTCAAAATTTCCTATGTGTAGTTTTCTATATACAGATCGCGTTCTTTCCCGGTGGGACACCCTGTATATATATATATATAATATATATATATATATATATATATATATATAATATCTATATATATATATATATATATATATATATATATATATATATATATATATATATATATATATATATATATAATTATATATATATATATATATATATATATATATATATATATATATATATATATATATAGATATATATATATATATATATATATATATATATATATTAAGTAAATACCAATTATTTTGATGTGTTACCTGTTTTTGTAATATGTGTATATCGGTTTCAATTTGTTGGAAATTTTTCAGGTAATAGATTACTAAGGTTTGTTATTTGGTCTATATGTTTCGGAGGATTATTTACCTCCTTCTTCAGTAGTTTGATTTAAAATGAATAATCTACAATAAATACAATAAAATAAGTAAATTAAATACATCATAACACGTTAAAATATGATATTCTACAGTTTACTTAGATTTAAACTGTAGACCAGGGGTGCTCAGACTTACAGTGCTGGCGATCTACCACAAAATATTTAGGTGAAGAGCGATCGACCAACTTAATGTTACTAAATAAGAAACAAATTCATTTTTTGCACTTAAGAAACATTGTGCTGCCACGTTCTCGCGGGGGCGGTGTTGCCATGCGCCTCGCGATCGACACTGAAAGTTTCCGCGATCGACCGTTTGAGCACCCCTGCTGCAGACTATCATATTTTAACGTGTTATTTTATTGTATTTATTCTAGATCACGTATTATAGAAACGTATAGACGAAATAACAAATCGTAGTCACCTGAAAAAATTTCCAGCAAATTGAAACCGATATATATATATATATATATATATATATATATATATATATATATATATATATATATCTATATATATATATATATTATATATATATATATATATTATATATATATATATATATATATATATATATATACTATATATATATATATATATTAAAAATAAATAATAAGAAAACAACTTGTCAATAAACCACAAATTGAAAATAACTTTTTATTCGACTAGTATCGCCTTTCACAGCATTATCAAGACTGAATACGATATTCATTATATTATTTTCATTTTTTGGTTTTTAGACAAGTTGTTTTCTTATTATTTATTTTTAATAAAAATATGAACTACCACAGAGTAGATTCATCGTTCATCGAATTTATTATATATATATACATATACAGTGGTGGATTTATACTAGGGGCAGTCGGGGCTAATGCCCAGGGCGGCAAATTTTCTAGGGCGGCAAAATTTGGAAAGTGAGAAAAAAATTTCTATACAATATATAATTAACTAATTCTTTTAAATAAACATTTTATCTTTCAAGAAATATAATTCAAGTATTATGTATCATATTAAAATTTTGTATATTATAATATAGGAATTTTAAGTAAAAACTATTCAAATAGTTTAATTAATTTATTTCCATAAAGGTTTGCAAAAATTAAAGTTGATATTTTTATTTTCTGGAATTGATAAATTTATGTAGTTTTTTTGAAGAATTAAAAATATTTTCAAAGTATGTATGTCTTTTTGATAACAGAAACTTTTATTGATTAATGAATTTTTCTAAAATTGGAGAATTATCCAATAACACTAATTAATTTTAATTAAAAAGAACAATTTTATATTTTTGAATCAAATCAACTGTCGACTACACATGCTGCCACCTACAGTCAGTATACAATATACAAATGTAACTAGGTTTCTGCAATATAGTTTCTTTTATATTTGACGTACCTGCAAAGACTTTGTTGAGCATAAATCTGAAATTAATTTTTGAATATGGCTGATGGACGCAAAAAATTAAGTGGATATGAGTACCGAAAACGCGCTTTGGACAAAAGTAAAAAGGAGCAAGAGGTTTTGAGTAAAACTCCTAAGTTGGATGATTTTTTCAAAAAGAAAGAATGTGTAATCCAGCAATCAGAATCTATGAATGAAGATTGTACAAATTTGGATCATGAAGGTTTGTCGCGAGAGTTCCATATTTCACCGAATATAATAATGAAACAGACTCCGTCTACGAGTAATAGTACTAACAGTACCACGACTCCTTTGCTGCCACAGAATATCAACCATGAAGATGAACCTGAAGCTACAGTTCCAACAATAAATGTAGAGGAGGTTGCATCGAAAAACTTATTCGTGATAAACGATGATCCAGGATAATGGATAATAAACGATTTTACTAGAGATCATGTAGCTACCTATGGGTGTAAACAAAATAAAAATTTCAATTTCTCCGGTATTAACGTGATTACAACGACGGGACTTCACGATGGCTTTCAGAATCACTATTTGTTAGACGACTTATTAACGGTGAAAAAGTTCCACGTCCATGGCTTGTTTACTCAGTTAGTAAGGGATCGGTATTCTGTGCAGCATGTCTTCTTTTTGATGTTGACTGTTCATTTAATGGTGAAACCATAGGGCGGCATTTTCTTCAGTGCCCTAGGGCGGCACAAATTTAAATCCGGCCCTGTACATATATATATATATATATATATATATATATATATATAATATATATATATAATATATATATATATATATATATATATTATTTATATATATAAATATATATACATATATATATATATATATATATATATATATATATTTATATATATATATATATATATATATATATAAATATATATATATATATATATATATATATATATATATATATATATATATATATATATATACATAGATAGATAGATAGATATATGAAATTTCGTTTTTGGTGTGAAACATAATAAACAGTCATGAAACGAAAAACTATTTTTTCCGCAAACGTCAAAAAATGACGACTTTTTCAACCTCAGTTCTCAATGTTGAAGTTTGATTTCACAGACGTTCTTTTGTTTTTACTTTTTCGTCCGGCCGTGAGCCCATAGCAACGGCCGCCAAACCAAACTTCACTTATACCAAAGTAACAACAACTATGATATTTCAAAAGAGACATCCTGTATCTCAATGTATTTAATTTGCGTTCTGTCAAGAACTGTCAAAATATTTTTTATATATTCGAACATGGTCATTTCCATAGCAACGCTGTGACTTGTTAATTACTGTTGATTTCAAAGCACTAATATTTTTATTTGCAATTGTCTAGTTTAATAATTTTGTCGATTGCACGAAAAATAGTGTGTATGCCATGGCCGCGAAACTTTTTAGCTACTTCAAGATTAACCTGCCTCGGCCGCAAGCGGCCTGGGCGATAATTTCTCTTTCGGTACGCTAAAAAGGTATTTCGCGGCCTAGGTATACAAATAACTATTTGAAGCTTGACTAAAATTGTCGGCCGAACGCAGTGAGGATAGACTAACATTTAGTCTTGTCACAAAAAGTATCACTTTTACTCCTAACAATATACTATTGTTAACAGGTCCAATTTGGCTAATCGCACCCATTTTAATAAGCAGGTTTTCAAAGTGAGAACCTGCTAAAAAGGAAAACTATCTAGGCAACGATGTATTTTGTACAAAATGAACGGATTTGGAAATTGGAATTGATTAAGATATGATCAGTTTCTCATATAATATTCAGCTTATAATATTGCCCTTTTTTGGTATCATTTGTGTCCATAATGAATAAGCTGACTCATCTTGATGTTAATGTGTAATTGTGAATTTTTACACTCCCACAATTCATTTTCGCAAGTATTCCATATTAATGAATTCGCTGGTTGTTGCAAGATACGAAATTACAACTTCAACAACCGCCTTCATTTATATGCATAACCATTCATTACCAATTAAAGAACGTTTTTTTCCACTATCCAGTTCCATCAAGAGTGCGAAGAATTAAAAACATGCAGGAATTTTAAATTATTGTTATACTGTTCGTCCAGTCATTATAAAAGCCTAAAAAGGCCACATTTTTCAAAAACAAAGAAGTGGCTAGATTTAATTTATGCTCAGATAATGAACTTTAAAAAGTAAAAATAGATGAAGACCTAAAGACCGACAAGATCCCAATCAAAAGAGGAGTCAGACAGGGAGATACAATCTCACCAAAGCTATTTACATTAGCCCTGGAAGACGTGTTCAAAAAACTAAACTGGCAGAAAAATGGGATCAACGTTGACGGAACACGACTAAATCATGATATTGTGATCATCACAAACTCAGGCGAAGAGCTTAAAAGTATGTTACAAGAGCTCCATAAGGAATCGCTGCAGATCGGACTTATGATGAATCCAACAAAAACAAAAATCATGAGTAAGGAGAGCATCGAAATAAAGATAAATGATCACCTTTTAGAGAATGTTCCTGAATACATATACTTGGGACACAAAATCCGGCTGGGTAAAGAAAACCAATCCTCCGAGATTCCAAGAAGAGTGAGCCTCTCCTGGGCGGCTTTTGGCAAGTTGGGGTTTATACTTAAATCTCGGGAATTCCCTATAAACCTCAAAAGAAAATTGTTTGAGTCTTGTGTATTGCCAGTGCTCACGTATGGACTTGAGACAATATCCATTACCCGCAGATCTGCTGATAAACTGCGAACTACACAAAAAGCAATGGAAAGAGTCATGCTCGCAATCTCGCTGAGGGATAAGATACGAAATGAAGAAATTGAGAGAAGGACTGGGATGATGAGTGTGATGAGGGTCGTGGCGAAACTGAAATGGCGATGGGCTGGCCACGTAGCAAGACAAGACCAACATAGGTGGACACACAGGACTTTAGTGTGGCGCCCGAGGGAGACCAAGAGGAGCATTGGCAGACCGCAGAAGCGGTGGCAGGATGACATCCGGAGTATCGCAGGAAGGAACTGGATTGCTAGTGACAGAGAGGCGTGGAAGGATTTGGAAGAGGCCTACATTCAGGTGTGGATGAGCACAGGCTGACTAAGAATGAACTTTCAACGGAAATTAAAATAGAACTAAAGAATTCGAATTCTAACAGAGGCAAAAGTTTCAACAGAAATTTCTAAAACTTTTATTACGTGATTTGTATGCAGAAAAATAGCTTTTCGTACAACTGTCAAAAAAAGACTGCATTCACGAATCGCTATGGATACGCAAAGTTTTCCATTTTTTAACTGGTGAAAAAAAGATATTTTTTAACCGTGAAAAAGAGACTATAGAATATAGAAATAATGCATTCAATGAAAATTAATAAGAATAACAAAATTATTTATTGCAATAATAATTAATAATTAAATATGAACAATTATTTCCGACGATGCTGATAGTTGCCAGAAATTGTCTTGTTCTCATCAGAAATGCAGGGATTACTGTATCTAGTACCTAGATATGTCTGCGTTGGAAGTGGATGGTTGACAGTTCAAAAGTATGCCCTACCCCGAAAAGAGGTATTATATTTATTAGTGTGAAAATAATTTATTTCAACAAAATCCTTCTGGTTTTGCAATGAAACTTCATTTTCATTATTAATATTCAGCTATCGAATAGACAATATAAAATGACATGGCGGGTCAGAGAATGTATTTGAAGAAATATGTCATATAAAGTTACAAATCGTGAGGAATATTTCACGAGATATTTAATTGAAAAATACTGAGAACTCGTACATAACATGAAAGAAAATTTTAAAGGAATGTTTCAAAAAATTGATTGTTTCTAAGGGGAATCGCTTAGTTGTTTAAATATTTTCAAATCCATAATAGTTATTTATGTACCAAGTGCGTTATATAAAATATAAATCCTAACGCCCGGAGGGTAACATTCAGCCCGACGGCTTTGACCCGTGGGATGGGCGTTATGATCTAGTAACGCACGTGCATACAAGATTTTATTTTTCACGAAAAAGTTATTTTATTTTAATGAAAAATCGATTTTAAAATTGATCCATTGCTCCTATACTTTCCATTTTCCTTCTCATAGTAGGCATGTCATTTGTTGATATTTTGACGTTTGTGAATATTTTTGTCATCGTATTTAGTGAATGTCATTGCTGCTTTCTTTGTGTAGTCTTATAGAAATAATGAAAATAAAAACGAATTTACCCAGGAATATCATAGAAAATGCAGCCAAAGCTGCAAATAATTCATTGCCGGAGAAATCCAGAGTCGTATACGACAACGATTATGTATTTAATCAATGGAAGTTACTTCAGTTGTCCTCGTACAATGAGCGGGCCTTATGTTCCATAACGCCCGCTCATAACGCCCTAGGGCATAATGAGTGTATTTATAGCAACCGTATCTAAGGTAAAATCAACAAATAATATACAAGCGAAAAATAAAAATTTATCAAGCGATTTATACTGATTTGACTGGACTACACTCTGGGCAATCTATGCCCCGCATCGGAGCGCGAACTAAAAACGCGCGGGCATGTAAAACGATTGTATATT
The DNA here is from genome assembly GCA_030704885.1 of Cynegetis impunctata. Lineage (NCBI taxonomy): Eukaryota > Metazoa > Arthropoda > Insecta > Coleoptera > Coccinellidae > Cynegetis > Cynegetis impunctata. The sequence continues at coordinate 261 of JARQZK010002926.1, read as the reverse complement.
CTCGGAAAGTCGGAACCCTGTGTGTATCCCGCCATACATCCGGTGCTGCAGTGTGTGGAGGTTTTTATCCGACTTCGTTCAACTTTATTAATTCACCTGCCGTACCGGGGGCAACTGCGCCTTGTCCGCGCTTACGACCATCGACGACGGCTTAATTCGAGGATATGAAATCGACTTATCCATGCGTCGGCTTTCCGTCGTTGGAATTGGCGAATTTCGGCGGGCGTTCGATTTTTCGCGGTCTCGAGTCTATCCGGACGA